>WBNH01009778.1:85637-104234 GCA_013401255.1 Urocolius indicus
CCCCCCCCAGCATTTAGCAAGCATTCTTCTCTGTTATTTTGTTTCGTTTTTTAATAGGAGGTAAATTACTGTGAAGATTCTACTTGGAAAATTGAATACTTACAAACTTTCTATTCACCATTCAGTAGTGGAATACTAATAATTTTGCAGTTAGGAAATTAGGCTGAATTTTTGCCTTTTTTTTAACACTAATAACATCGGAAGAGGGCTAGCATCCCTACCTAAGCAAAAATAATATGTTTTTACTATAAGTTTGCAACTCAGGACAAGCATTGTACCCTTTGGTGGACTACTATTAAAAACAGAGACTGTTACAGAACTATTTGGAATTTCATAACCTTACTTTACCAGTTTGGGACTTTTTGCATTTAGTGGATGAGTACATAAGAAAAAATTATGAATGCAATGAATGATATTTCACGAAAGGAAGGGAGAAAGGAAAAGGGAAAATATAACAGTCTTCTGTTACTATTGTTGTTACTATCTTTTTACTATAGAAACTAGTTGAACTACAGAAACTGGAAATCACTGATACAACTACCACAGAGGCAGTTATTTTCTCAGTTAACTGATGCAAACCCCTTTGACTTCAAAGGAGCTTCAGATAGGTACAAAAGGACAAAACTGAGGACAAAACTGAGGACAAAACTGACGTCAGGACTTTAAGTCAAGGTCTCATTTCACACATGCACCTAAATCACATCAGAAAATTTCTAAGCTTCTGCTTAGTTTTCAGTCAGATATTTTTCAACAAAGGGGACTTTTTGTTGGGTTTTTTGTTTGTTTGGTTGTTTTTTTCTGACAAACATCTTGTCTTTCGATAAAAAAAATATCTCCAGGTAATTTCTGATGATGTTGAATAAACCATAAAATGACTCCTTTCATCAGTATTAATTTTTTGTTGTCCAATGTCTGTCTTATTTTTTTTGGAACTATTTTCTTAGGAATTATACTCCATTATACCCTCTTCCAAGTATATACATCTATTTTCTGCTCAACTATAATGGGATTTACTGTCAGAACTCAGTCATGTGGTCTGCAAATAGCTGATGCTTATTATTTCATACAGATAAACACTTCTTTGAGTAATATTTGCCCCTCTCAAACAAACAAAAAAATCCATATTTTGCTACTATAGCTGGTTTTATAATCATTCTTCCCGCATATACAATTGCAGTAGCATCATGCATCAAATCAATTCTAAGCTAGGAGCGATACCCCTCATGCTATCTTCCCCAACTGTCTTTCCAAAATAGCAGGATGTTTCAAAGTCTCAAGGATGAATTTGATAAACCTTTCAAGATCTATTTAAAAAAAAAAAATATTTGTGATAAGAAGGAAGAAGAACCATGCTTAGATATTTGTAACTTTGTTTCTGTCTCATTCATCATTTGCAGGACCAAACAGGTAAATGAGGACAAAGTCTTTCTTCTTCTTGAGATAAAATTAATCAAAGATTCCTAAGTTTTAAATCAAAAAACGTCATTATGATCATCTATCCTGACCTTCGGAAAAATTATAGGCCATGCATCTTCTCTCAGAAATGTTTATACTATAATTTATTTTGACCAGATTTATGTAGGTGGATTTTTGTGATATACCAGCAGATGTCTGTGTTATAGACACCTACATCTGAGCTAATCACTTCGTCTACCTTTAATGTCAGTGGAGAGAAGTAGATATTTTTAGGGTGTGGCTGACATGGCTTATTTTGGTTGTTGACATTAGGATGGAATAAATTGCATCTTTCAAATGCTAGAGGCAGGCAAATGCAATTTAGATATCATTCTTCAGAATAATGTTGTAAAAATTTACTAAGTAAATAGTTAAAAAAATATATCCATATTAAAATTGGGCATTTGAATTTCTCGGTATCAACTTCAGACCACAGGGCATTGTTTTACTTCCTTCTCCAAGTTTGCAGAGATGTTAACTACCTACTGTTGTTGTTAATTCAGAAACTTTTCTCCAGGATATCCATTTTCAGAAGTGTACAATGGTTTAGAGGAATTATCGTTAATTTGTTTTCAAGGCTTTTCTTTCTCCACATAATTCTTTTAAAATCTAGTCTTGGGTTCTGCTTGGGTTTCATTTCAAAAATTGCTAGAAATTTAAAAGATCTAAACATAGGACAGTTCATCTTCTTGTTCTCTTTATTGTAAATATGGACCAATTAAAATGGAATCAGATTAAAAGTGAAGTCAGAGATCTGTTACTGATAAGCAAAGAGATTTAAAGTTTGTATTATTACAATACCTTCAACTTTTGTTTTGGAGGAAATGTTTCAGACACACACACTTACACATTGTTCTTAAGCAGAGACAACTCTGGTAAAAATGACCAAATGAACACAAAATTTCTTCTTGTTTCTCTGAAAACATCATGAATAGTAAGAGAAATTTCTGGCAAACAAAGTTCTGACAGAGTTTCTATTCACAGGCATTTACAGTTCAGCTAAAAATTGGTGTCAAGACTTTCAGTTCACCGCTATCACATCTTTATTAATTCAATAATGCCAATTTACGTCTAAACCAGAAGAGAAGTGCTTCTATTTTATTTTGTTTAATGTCAATTGGTTTGGATACTTAAAGATATTTAATGTCATACTACCAGTCCTGTCAAACACTTGGACAGAAATGAGTAGCTGTAATCTCTACCTCACTGGGGTCATAGGTAATTTCCCTTAGGAAAATACAATGAATCTATTGATCTGAGACAGCTTAGGTGAAATTCTGAAGTGGAGAATACTATATCTCACACAACTGAAAGCCCTCCAGGTAGATTTACTAGGTATCTCCAATGATCCCCTGTTTTTTTACTAGTATAAAGTTAGTCTTGCCAGAAAGAAACCTATTGTTTCAAAAAGCATCAATATGTTAATTTCTAAGCCTATGCTTATTCTTAGCTTTTCAGAATTTTGTGCAACAGAAGTATGAAAGAAGATATAAAAAAAGTACACCATCACAATTTATAGAAACACACAAACACATAAGAGTTGTCAAAGACAGGAAAAACATGCAAGGATTTAAAGACACATTTCAGGATGGTAATAGATGTTAATGAACAAAAGAATTTGTAGCAAAAGACGCATTTATGTATGTTCCATATTTTTAACTTCTTTTCTCAGGGGTTCATTTCCAGTCCCTATTAGTGCTTTGTTTAACCTCTACAATAATTGGTCAGTAATATATATTAATTTCTCCCAATGAACTTAGGGATCTGATTTTTTTACAGATTTTGTTTTTAACTTATAGGTAACTTTTGGTAGTTTATTTTCCATCACAATTCCCACAATAGTTTCAGTAATTTATCTCTGTTACTAAAAATTTTGAAAAGTTCAAACATATAATTATTTAATGAACCACTCTTAAGGTAAAAAAGCAGTCATATATACACAAAAGTGTATATATGATTAATCTTAAAGATCTGATAAATCCAGTCAGAGAAGTAAATTTGTAACCTAACATTAAGGTGCTCAAGTTTGCTGATTAACAAATACTGTGGAAAAGATGTGGAAAAGCAATGAGCTACAGATGAGCAGTTTGTTCTCCATAGAAAGAATTTTTCCCTAACAAAGATGTTGTCTGACTTTATCTGTAGGAGAAACACAAGCAACTGTTCAGCAAATAATCACTCTTCTGAGGGACAAGAAGCTACATTAGCCCACATTTTAGTCCTTGGTTAGTGAGAACAAAACAATTAAGAATAAGGGCAACCTTTATCAAATTAAAAAAAAACAAATGTGGGAAGATATCAGTATGAATCAGATCCTACTAAGTACAGAAGTCATCAAGCGGAAAAACTACGGTTGACTGAAAAGGGGCAATATGAAAGAAAACTATAGTTATTTACTGAAGTAAGGTAATGAGTTATTGAAGCATGACAATAGCATAGGCCAATAGTTGAATAAAGACAATGATAATGTTAACAATACACAGAAAAGGCAAGTTTATTCAAATGTACAACTTCTTTTCCTTTCTTTTTTAGGGAATACAATGCATACACATACATACATATATGTCACCGGAGAAATATGAAGTTCTTTTCAGTTCACTAGGAAGCCTTCTATAGGTAAATATTTTAAAAATAGCAGCCCTGCTCAATCTGTATTGTCTGCTTTTAGTTCACAATGCACTCTTGCAACAAAGGCAAATGATATCCTGGGCTGCCAGCAGGTCAAGAGAGGTGATCCTCTCTACTTAGCACTGATGAGGCCACATCGGAGCTCTAGGTGGTACTGCTTGAGTAGGGGATTGGACCAGATGGCTTCCAGAGGTCCCTTCAAATCATAGCTTTTCTGTAACTCTATGATTGGTGATATAGGCAGAGACATAGTGGCAAAGACTGTAAAAGTTCTAGTATTGTACTAGTAAGACCAGGAGAATAAAGAGTAACTACAGTTAAAATAGTCTATCATCAGGAAAATGAGACAAAAGAGAACATAGAATTCAGTGGATAAAAAAGTCAAGTGCTAGAATGTAGTTAATTACAGATCAGTACATCTTTATAGAAACTAGGTTTTGTAAAATGAACCCAATTTAGTTATTTTGTTCAGTCATATGTTTGGCTCATATAGACTACTGCTTTGATATATACTGTATCTAGCATTTAATTGAATTTTGTACAATATTCTGGGAGAAAAAGAACAGTGTATATTAAATCACTGTGGTTTGTATTAAACAGATTTAAAAGGAGTTAGATTGTAATGTTAAAATAATGTGACATTACAGACTAATCAGTTTGCTATCCACAATAACATGTTAACACTTCATGGCAAGATGCTTATAAACGTGAACAGATACTCCAGATTGGTTTTTTTTAAATATAGGGATTAATAATAGAAGGTTTAAGGCAAAATATAGACTAAACACATAGGAAGAAAGAACATACATTATAGATACAAAAGAAGTTCATCCCCTAAAGACAAGAAAGCTTGTTTGATAAAATTGCTACATAGCAGATTACTTAGCACTTTACTACATTTTCATGAGAAATAATTGGTGTTACACATTACAGTAAGCAGCATTTTAAATGGACCTGACTGCCAAATATCTGATAGTAGTTGAAAAATGGAAATATCATGAATTATATGTGGTTCCAGAGGGACCAGAATTAAGTCTAAGTCTAAGGTTATTCATCATTTTGAAGAATTATCCAAAAGCAAATGCAAAATTACTACTGGCAAAATTCTCTAGATATCACATCTAGAGTTGAACAGTGGTGAGAATAAGATACAGGCATATCTTTGACAGGAAAATGCATAGGCATTTATAAATAAATAAATAAATAAATAGCTGTTGAATTTTTTGAAAAGTAGCTCTGTATAGAATTTTTTATTTGTAAAATGTTTGTAGCTATATAACCTGTCGTGTATGTCTTAAAGACCTGTGTGCTTGCTTTGTGAAAAGAGAGATGAGAATTGTCTCGATCTACAACCTCTTCCTGGAAAAAAAGAAATCGAGTTCCTGCTGCTTTCAGATCTAGTGGTGAAAATTATAGCAGGACATAACGGCTGCAATGCAGAGGTGAACAAACTGAAATAAATAGGACACTGTAAAGAAAGAAATGGTCAGTTGGTATAACATAAGACTCTATCAATAAAGACTCTATCTGAAAACAGATGTTTTCCAAGTGAAACATACTTCAGTGAAATCTGATTATGTTACTGGGCACTATATAGTAGTAAATGGATGCAGTCTCATAGCAGATGAGACTGCATTAATTTCTTCTGGACTTAATTGATATACATACAAATAAACTCAGGATATTTTTATTTTCTGTGTGATAATGCTTCCTAACCTTCCTGTGTTCTACTTGCTTTAGAATGAGTAAGAATAGAAGCCCAAGGAAGTCAGTCAGAAGAATTTCTGACAAATTTGGGAAAATCCTCTTGCATCTCATTTGGAATGCAATTCTCAGGTCCACAAAGAAAAGTACCTTTTATCCAGATTGCCTTGACTATGATGAAAATAATGAAAAGACATGATCCCAAGTCTTGTAAGATTACAGATACCCTACTAGTAGCCGTTGTCTGGAAGATTCTACACTATTGGTAAAAGTTGGCAAAGCTATGGGAGATGGCATCTTGATGCTCAAGCACCAGAAATAATCTTCTAAATCTTCATTTAGGAATTAAGTGGTGATGCAAAAAAGTCTAGCTTACTCAGACAAATTTTGAAAGAGACAAGTTTTTTCTTAAACTGAATAGTACACGACTAACATTTATTAGTCTTTGTTTATCTTGTTAAATAATGTGAAAATAAGGTCCTTTGGGGCTTTTTCCTAAGTTTTCTTCAGCAATTGATTAGTTAAGATATTTAACTGATTTCATCTAATTTAAGAAAATAATTGTGCATTAACTTATGAAAAAGGCAGAACCACATA
Source organism: Urocolius indicus (assembly GCA_013401255.1). Lineage (NCBI taxonomy): Eukaryota > Metazoa > Chordata > Aves > Coliiformes > Coliidae > Urocolius > Urocolius indicus. Next base: position 92,022 of record WBNH01009778.1, read on the forward strand.
AATTAACCTCCCAAGTGTCCACATAATCTTTTCATCGTCTTCATTCTGTTATTTCACTTATGTTATTTTATGTTATGTTATTTTATTTACGTTTTTTTCTGTTCAGCAAATAGAACAAAACTGTGGAAATGAGATCATGTGGTCACTGAGGACCCTGCTGTCTTCAACAGCTTTTTCATTGTGTTCATAGTTTGCTAGGAGCTACCTCTTCAAAATTTACATGTTGCCTAAGAAATTCTAAGCACAGTACACATGATGTCAATTAAAGAGTTTGGGAAAGTTTAAGGTGTGGATGAAGACCAGCAAGTTGAGTCCCCAACTACTCTCATGTCCTGTCAACTGTCTGGGAAGAGCACTTTAAAAGGCAAGGCACATCTGTAACAAAAAACAGGCGTTTCTCCATAGAGTGTTTTTCGGATATTGTAATCTACAAGTCTCCCAAATAACTTCATCTGTTTCTACAAGATCATCTAAGTGTGACAGATAGAATGGCTGGCTTTATTTATAGACTGCTTGAAGCCTAGGTTCATTTCTTTCAGATGGTAGACTGCAGTTTCATCCATGCCTTAGTCATTTCAAGACCGAAGTTATATTGGTTGAAGTTATATCGGTACTGTAAAAAAACGCTACATCTTTTTGGTACAGTATATAGCTCCTCATTTGGTAAGCAGTGTTTTTTCTTTATGAGTATCTGTGTGCACTATTATCTATACTAGTTGATGTTGGAGACTTCAGATTGATATAATGATTTGGGTTTAGATTATAATAATTGAAGACTAACCCATATAAGAACCTTACCTGTCTTTCACCCTTTGCTGCATTCCTTTAATTCTAAGACAAGACAAAGCTTACCTGAACTTCAGCACATATAACAAAGAATAGGTGTTTTTACCATTTTGCTATCTCTGGTACAGTTTCCTATCTGAGTTCATAAAATCCAGAATCTGTTATTTTGTGGGTGAGGGTGGAGTACCATAAAATCAATCGTATTTTAATGTGGTCAAAAAAACCACAGCAATTAGTTAAGGCATGAAGACAATACTCTATAGACATTCTGAGAATATATTTTTCTTAGTATTTCTTTGTTGTTAGGATCCTTGTTGTGACTCAGGCTAGCTGAAATGTATCAATTTGCTTTTAACATGATTGCACCCGAAATGCTAGATGCATGTTTTTCATTTGATAAACAAATAAATGGATAAAGAAATCAGTATCATTTTCCATGGCCTGTGAAAAATAGTAAACTATCAATTTAACATTTATAGGACAATCTGGTCTATTATTTTCTGGCTTTGTAATGACTAATTGCTTAATTCAATCCTTTTTGCTGCTCCAATAATTTCTCTGATTTTATGGTAAATTCACCATTAAGGTACCATATCTCTGATAACTTCACAGTTTTATTTAAAGTCTTTTCTTATAAATTTACTGTATCTATTGTATTGTCTAGAATGAGTAGAAATAGATTTCCATTTGCATTATGTTTTTGATGAAGCAATTTTCAGAACCAAAATACACACTTTTTTTTACGAAAGAGCTTAGTTTGACTATTTAAACCATCAACTGTGAAATTTGTGTTTTTTATTAATCTACTATCTTGATTAACTTTTCTTTCAAGAGCCAATAAAACACCACTTAAAGAAAATCATTTAAACTTTGCATCAAAACATGTTCCTGTAATTAAAGCAAAGGCAAAAAAAGTGTCCTTATGGGTAATTTTAGTTCACTTTAGTTTGGATAAAATGAACACTATTTTGGAGAATAAGCTGCATCTCAAGTAAAGAATTCTCAGTTCTCAGTGTTATGAAATATTTCCATTATGGTGATATCTTTCATCTTTAGGCAGAAGCACAGTGCAAACTTAAATATTGTAAAAGTTCTTTTAAAAAAAAAAAAGGTAGGTATATTCTATTTTTGAAATTAAGCAAATACATTAGACTGACAATTTCATAATGTCACCTTTTTTGGGAGGAGGGGCTAATACATTGCAATCTGTTATATAAAAATCTGCTGTCACTTTCAAATGGGAACGTCTCTGAGTTAAAGCCATCATCATTTTAATCCTTTAGGCTGACTCAACTTATTGCTTCTCACTTCTAGAGATTGTTCAGTCTCCAAGATAGTTTTCTAGTAGAAATTCACTAGACTGAGTCTGTTATGATTTTACAGTAGTAGAAAAACATCAAGAGAAGTGTGAGTACCTTCAATGGTTTGCCAGCAGGCCATGAGAGGTCCAGTAAGTTATATGAAGTTTCATACTCTTCCTATGTTTCATATCACACAGACACACCTCATTAGGAGACTTCCTCTTTTTATTTGCAAGAGAAAGTGATACTAAAGGAACTAAAAACTTTGGAGAACACAAGTAGTCTAGAAACTGACTTTTTTTAAATAATGACTTGGCAGAACTACTTTTCTTCAGAGTTCAAGCCACAGTAAAACATTACCATTATGTGTCACTAAATAATTGCAAGGAGAGACTAAATTGATGAAGGTAGGAGTTAAAGTCTTGCTAAGAGCCTATTTGAAATGCTTCAAGGCATACTTTGCTGGTATTTTTTGGGGAAGCGGTGCAAGTTAAATATGGCTCATAAATTATAACTTTAAGAGATGTGTTTAAAAAATCACTAATGAAGTTCTGACTTGAATAGAGTCAATGGCATTTGATTTCATAATTTTCTGTGAGGTCTTTTTTTTTTTTTACTCAGGGTTTCCTGCTACAGAAAAAAATAAATCTGAAAATACCATTTCCAGGTAATTTCACCCAACCCATGTTGACTACTAATTTGAGAAAATTTTAGGAAAAGATTCAACAATCAGGCTGATAATTAGAAGTTCAACTTTATCCTTAATAGTGGACATATATCTTTTATAATATGTATCACCAAATAATTATGATGATGAAGTCTTAGCCATAAACTCTGTGATGTCAGAAGAGAAAGACATACACATACATCCCTTTTTCCACTGATTGTATACTCTGCCTTCTTCAGTCATAACAAAAAGATCAATATGTATTTCACATCTTAGTTTCTACCTTTCACACACTTGTTCTCCAAGGCCCTGTATTGTATATTCCTCTACTGTTTTATTGAAGTTATAACAGAGTTTTTACTTTCCTTCTATTATAGAAAAGACAATTAAAATTCATAGCTTGAAACTGGGCATATATAAAGAACATCTATGCTGACTGGGAATAGAAAGTGTTGATTATTTTGCCTCAAGAGAAAAATGGATAATGGAAAGTATCATCTATAAACATGCATGAGACAGTGAATAAACAGGAATTGACATTAGAGTCGTGGTGGTTTAACCCAAGCTTAGTGTCAGGTGCCCACCAAGTTGTTCCATCATTCCATCTCCTCAACTGAACAGGGGAGATTGAAATATAAAAAAGGGCAGTGACAATGCCCAGAGGAGGCTGTGTCCTGTGTGAGAGAACTTGCATTCACAGAAGCCATAACTATGGACAAGAACTCATGGCAAAGAATTTCATTAATGACTGCGTCCTGTGTGAGAAACCCCATATCAGCAGAAGCCATAGCTGCTGGGAAGAACTCACACCAGAAATGTTCATTAAGAATTTGGGAGGGTCTCTGTATGGGAGCAGGGGAAGAATGCCAGGAGTCATCCTCATCTGAGAAGAGAGAAGTGGCAGAGCCCGTCTGTGAAACTGACCAAATCCCTCATTCTCCGCCCCCCTGAGCCATTAAGGGAGGAGGGGGTAGAGATATTGAGAGCAGTGAGTTGGGTCTGGTACGAAAGGAGGGATAGGGGAGGGAGATCTTAAAGTGCTGGTTGTAATTTTCTCATCATCCTGCTCTCTTTTTGCTTTTTGTTCTGTTCTGATTCATGTAGGTTGTAGAACAAACTTTCCTACATTTGTCTCTGAGTACTGGAGTCTGTTTTGCCCAGAATTGTAATTGGCAGCGAGCCCTCCTTGCCCTTGTCTCAATCCACAACTTCCTTGGTTATCTTTTTTCCTCCCGTCCCACTGGAGCCTCCACTGTCCTAAAGAAGGTGGGGTTGAATGGGGGGCACTGAGCGAGAGCCTGTCATGGTGCTTCATTGCTGACTGGGAAAAACCATAACAGATATGGGAACACTGCTTGTTCTCAGGAGGAGGCCTCCTCACACTTCCCATTGCTACAGTGTGAGGTCCCTGTCATGGGAGACAGTCCTTCCCGAACTTCTCCTACGTGAGTCCTTCCACTGGCTACTGTTTGTCACAAACTGCTCCAATGTAGGTCTCATAGATGAGGGAAAGAGTCCTTAAGGAATGAACTTGCTCCAGCACGGATCCTCCACAGGGTCACATTCTCCTTTGGGAATTCACCTGCTCTGACATGGAGTCCTCCATGGACTCCAAGTGGATATCTGCTCCTGTGTGACTTCCATGGCTGCAGGGGAAGAGCCTGTCCCACTACCACACATCACAGGGGAATCTCTTCCAGTGTCTGAGCATCTTCTCCCCCTCCTTCATCACTGACCTTGGTGTCTGTAGAGATGTTTTCACATTCACAATCCCTTATGCTGCGGTTTTTAGCACTTGTGGAACAACTTCTTTCCCTTCTCAAGTATGTTAATCACAGAGGTGTTACCTCCATCACTAATTGGCTCAGCCTTGGTCAGCGGTAGATCTAACTCAGAGCTGACTGGCACTGGCCCTATCAGATACAAGGGAAGATTCTAGCACCTTTTCACAGAAGTCTCCCTTGTAGCCTCCCTGCTATCAAAACATAGCCCCACAAACTCACTACACGTTCAATACAGGTATTGACGGTTCTGTCAGGTCCTGCTGAGACTGAATTTATGTACCACTAAAACTTGCTGGCATAATTTCCTAGGTTTGGATTTAAAACTTCCACCTAAAACCTAATTAACATCCTTGTTTCAGCATAGCGTATCAGGATCTGATCATTGATATAAATTTAATTTCTCCTCCAAATGTCAATAAGCCTTGAATTAGACTCTTAATATGATTTGCAACTCATTATTCAATATCTCGGTGAAATTGTGATAATTACTATTTCAATTAGAATACTATTTGAAAAATTTGGTTAAAATTGATAGAAAGTTGTCACATTTTTATCTTCATCACTAGTAAGTATCTTGATCTATTGGCCTCTCCTAAAGATCAGTAAAACCTACTACACACAATCTCTTGGGACAGATAGGAACAAACTGTGAATATCTCACCTCTGCAGTGTTTTCTACCAAGAAGGATGATAGAAGTTTTTGTTTATTTGTTTTAAAATTCTAGTGTAGAACAAGCTCATTGTACTCAAGAAATACTCTGTGTTAATTTGAAAAATGAAGGAAAGGATTACAATTTTTATGTCATTGACCTGCAGAAAGCTCTGGAGGCCACTTAAGCTGATGATTTGCAAGCGGCAGGAACTTGAATCCTCTCTAGAATAGCTGTGCTTTGCTCAAAAGAGGTCTCTAGATACTAACTTAATAACTTTGGCCCCTGGTTTAGAAAACATTGTAGGTTTTGATACTTCTCACTGGAACACTCAGATCTTTGATTTATGTGCATTATGTTTGTTACTTTTATGACAGTTATGGACAAAATTTGAAACACTAAAATCACCCATGCAGAAACCTTGCTTTGAGAAGAGAGATGCTGAACTGCCCCCTCTAGATAACAATCTTCCAGATATGGCATCAGAATGGGTTTGTGATTATATGAAAAGCTGCAGACGTAGAGCTAAATACACTCAGGCAAAAAAAACCAACCAACCAACAGCAACAAAAAAAAAAAAAAAAACCAACAGAAAATCTTTGGGATATGGAAACAAACATACACTGGAGAGTCCTGGAATATAAATAATCCTTCATTGCTGGCAGTTCTGTATCTGACAATGTGATCCTTTGCTGAAGATCTTAGCTCATGAAGGGTTTAAAATAACCATATTTGCCTATTACTGCTTGAAATACAGGATGAGGAAAAAGACAGTGAGGGAAATACAAAGATTAAAGCTGTACATGAAGATAACTGAGAAATGGACTGGTTTATTATATTATCTTGCTTCTACTCTACTTCTTTCTATTTTTATTCTCTTCTTGTCTTTGTCATTTAAAAAACAAAAAAAAAGGTACCTTTTCTCAGAGTACTTAATTTTACAAGTCCCACCAACTTCATTGTCCTTTTCTACCAAACTAAAACTGTCTGGCACATCACCTAACATGGCTTTTCCTGTCCAAACTAAATAATACCTATGAGCTCCTTAATATTTATCCTGCATCTGTATGAAATCTTTGTTCTCTAGCAATGATCGGGATTTAGTCTTTCATTACTAAGCAAAGAAATATAAGAAGAGTGCAAGAAAACTCAAAGTACTTAAACATTTCTTACAGAAATATTTTAATTTTATAAGATTTCCATCTGATTCAGGTTGGAATAACTAATGATGGGTAGCCTGTGGCTCTATATGTCCATCTGAAACTCAAGATATTTGCAGTATCTTGCAAAGACTTGCAGATGCATTTTTGCCTTTTAAAGATCCCGCAGAAATAAATTTTTCTCTTTACAATATGCGACAGTTTGGTTTGTTTGTTTTGACTATTTTTTGTCTTCCTATAGGAGAGTAAGTCGGTCAGACGTTTCTCTCTGGAAGAAGTAGAAGCATATTTCTGCCCTGGAGAGCTTGCTCAGAGAGAGGGACTTTCAGTGACTTGAGGGCAGAGCAATAAAGTGTCACAACAAAGAACTGGTCAGCCTAAGGGGCTGTTAAGAGCAACAGGCACCATGTGTCAGGAGCCAAATGGGTCAGAAAAGAAACTTTCTGGGCACAAGAGAAGATTGTGAGTGGACTGAAAGATGTCTGTTAGTGTGCTTAATTTAAAGCACTGATCTAGGCTCTGTCTAGAGTTAATGGAGAAGGAAGCATCTCTGGAGGATAATTTGTCTCATTTATTTTAAGTACCTACTGAGAAATGTGCTGAATACTACATGCCTTTTCCAACACATTTCCATGGAAATGGCCTAGCCACTGGCCAAGACTGTATGCCTCACATTTAGACAGTACAAGTAGGTGAAAGACATCTCAGAGAACTTGCTTATCTTACTCCAGTGTGTAGCTGTACAATGAAGTAACAATAACATGCAAAAGTCACCAATTTAACTTTTAATTTTCAGATAAATAAGAATTTAGCTCTAAAGCACTGGCATTTAAACAATTATATTCAAATGGTTTGCTGTGATTTATAAGCATTCATTAATAAGTTAGATGAGCTGTTATTTTTTTTTTAATTGACTGATTTGGGAGGAAAAGACAAACTTAAAAATGAAATCTGTATGCGAACTTTTTCTTGCTGTTTTTGAAAACTGGAAGAAAGTTACCATTCTGTGGAAATAAAGGGCTATTTTTATTTTTATTTTCATGAAACAAATCACAAAATACAGTGCATGAGCTATTTATTTTTAACAAAAGTAAAGCAAAAAATTGGTCAAGAAATATTATTGGCCTGTATAACTTTTTTAAATTATTCAAATTGTTAAGAGACTTCATTACATTTGATGCTTAGACCAAGTTGTTTATTATGAGACAATGTCAGTGACTTCCCTTAATGTATTTACTAGTAAATCCCTATGTTTACAGAATTTCTTCCCTGGTTGTTTAAGGGAAGTCACAAGAATAAAGTCTTTTTTTAAAAAAAAACTCTTAACTAAGGTGGAGATAATCATTAAAGAGGAAGACATCAGAGAGGACATGTTCCTTTTCCTTTCAAAAGGAAAACAATGAATTTCAGGAAGGAAGATCCCAATAAATTCAGAGAATTGATGGATTACATATCCTTAAAGTTTAGTCAGAGTAGAAAAGATATTTTAAAAACAAAATTGGAAGTTCTTTAAAGAAAGATTTTAAAGACTTAAGCACAAGCCATGCCCCTTCAGAGAAAAGACAGAAAATATCGTAAGGGACCTACTTGTGTAAGTGAAGAGCACTTCATGGATTTAAAAAAGAAATTACCCAAACAGAAGTGGAAACTAGGCCAGACTAATAAGGATAAACATGAAAGTATAGCATGAGCATATAGGGACAAAAAGAGAACCACAGAGGCAGAACCAAAATATCTGCAATTAGCAAAGGACGAGGAGAATTTCAAGTACATTAGTGACAAGAAAAAAAGCAAAGGGAAGCATTAATCTGCTGTTCAGCAGAGTGCTACAGCTAACCACAACTAATGACAAGAAGGCTCAGAGCTTTACTGCTTTTCTGCACCCATTTTCAATATACAGCTCTACTGCAATAAGAGCTATAACAACCACTGGTGGCAGATATAAGAAAATAAGGAGGTGAGTGACAAGTTATATGGATTTGTCATGAATGGATTGCATCAAGCAAAACATAATTTCTCTCTAGTAGAAAGTAGCTGGCCTTGTGAATAGATAAGAAAAAGTAGATTACATATACCCTGACCCGCATAAGGCTTTGACAGACATTCTCATAAGTAGCCTTGGCAGACACGATCTAGATGAAAATCATATGGACTAGCAACAATATTAATGTTTCTCTGTCAGAATGAAGGCTGTATCAAGAACATATTTCCAGGGTCTGTCATAGGTCTAGTATTATTCAATATTTTCACCTGTTTCTTAAGTTTGCTGCTCAGTGGGAATGGATAAAGAATACTAAAATTATGCAAGGATACATTGCTATACAAATACGAGTCACAGTTTTGATGCAAAAAAGAATAAATATTATTCATTGCTATAAGTTGAACATTAAATTACAATCATGCTGTTGTGAAAGTAAAAAAAACCAAAAAACAAAACAGAACATTTACATGAACAAAGAGGAACAGAGCACATGAAATACATGAAGCAGCATGATCCTCTGCTATGTACTTGCAACACCTCAGCTGAAATATTGCATTGCTTTAGGTGCTATGATCTAGAAAGTCAAGACAGAACATAATAGTTTTCAGACACAAAGCAGGATTTATCCTTTCTCTGTGTCTATATCAAACAGCACAAAAAAGAAAGCAGTATATAGGAGTGCATGGAAGTAGAATGAAGAGATTTTCTTATGATAAAAATGGAAGCTGAAATTGGCTGAAGTTTGCTAAAACTGGCAGCACAGTTGGAATTAACCTCATGACTAGAGCCCCTACAAACCTGAGTTACCATTTGTGCTTATATATATACACATACATACATATATATATATATATATTCCTAGCTAGAAGCAAGAGTAATGACTTCTGACAGTGTCTTTCGGACATGATTCTGCAGCTATGTTGGTGGAAGTTTTGCCCTCAGGCTGACAGTAAAGAACCCTAGGGATAAATTTTTGCAAGTTAGAAATTGAATGAAAACAGAGTAACTAGCCTAAAGTCATTTAAAAAAAAATCTCATTCAGCTTTTTTTTTCTCTTGTTTGGGTAGCTAACACTTTCATTCAAAAGTAAAATCTTTTAGTTTTCATGGTGCTAAAGTTTAGCAAAATCTTGAATACAGAATCAGAGAATCACAGAATCTTAAGGGCTGGGAGGGACCTCAAAAGATCATCTAGTCCTGCTCACTCTGGGTGATCAGAGGATCAGCAGGATCATCCAGAGTAGGTCACACAGGAACTTGTCCAGGAGGGTTTTGAATGTCCCCGAAGAAAGGAGACTCACCACCCATCTAGGCAGCCTGTTCCAGTGCCCCGTCATCCTCATAGTGATGAACTCTTTCCTTATATTTCTTTAGAACCTTTTATGTTCCAGCTTGTACCCATAGATAGAGATGTGGATACATAGACGAAAGTTAAACCACAAATGAAATAGGCATCTAGGACAAATTCAGAAACTAATATCAAATGTTTCAGTTAGAATATTGTAATCCTGTAATACCACAGTCAAATATTGAAAAATATTGCAGACATTTATCTTTAATCTATATGGACAGTAAATTCTAAAAATTCTGGTTTATGGCATTTTAATCTCTTCGATTCTCTTTACAAAACACTTTTATCAGGCAATATTTGCTCTAAAAATGAGAAAGTAGTATGAATATTTATGTAGCGCAGACTGCATTAGTGCAACTGTTCAAAGCAGAATTGTTCCTTTTTGCCATTTTAAATGTCCTATATGCTTGAAAAACATCCAGCCATAGAATTAAAAAGTCTTATTTCGGCACTAATTTGGAATGCAGAATATGCAAAACGGTTATTGAAAATTGTTTCCAAGTACTCTGTATGCCGAAAGATATTTGTGTTTCAGTTATTATTCAAGTTGTCACTGAGTAATTTGCAATGATGAATTTGTTCATGAAAACAACTGGACTTGAACACCCAGCCATTTTGCAAATATGGTGGTCTAAGGATTTAGCATTACCCTATTGCTTGTTGTTATCCTTTGGAGGTTACTACCCACTGCAGCTGAAAATGGTGAATAAGAACATGAGAGCAGAGCCTGGCATCAGTCTCAGATGAAGACAATTTGAATTAATATGGTTGATCTAAATTCTGTCAAAGTTTGACTCTTCCAAAGTAAATAAAAAGAAAGTCGCAGTTAATGCAAAAGCAATTAGTGGATACATGGGTTTGGGTTTTTTTGAGATCCATCATAACGCATAAATTGCTCTTGATTAAGAGCAATTAATATGTTCTTTTGAAAATGGTATTTGAAACAGACAGATTAAGTCTAGCTCAAGTCTCACTGTATCTGGAAAAGAGAGACAAAAGCAAATAACAGAAAAAGAAAGATTTTGAGTAAATAACATTTAGATACCTACAATTTATGCTATAGGTTACAACAGAAGTATCTTTTCTATCACTGATGTGCCTTTAAGAGCGTTATATCCTTCCTGAAGCACTCTCAATGCTGGCACAGTGTAAGTTCATAAGCTAAATTATTATTACCACGGACAGTGACTTCCAAATACATGTAATGAATCATGCAAGAAACAAACAAAAGAAATAAAAAGTGCCAAACACCAAAATGTCAACTTTATCAACAAGTAGGAAAGTCAGTAATAGACATTCCTCTACTAAAACATATTGCTGCAAAGTCAGCATGCAATATCAAAACGATGACCACCATAATTACAAATCAGGAAAATGACAACTTATTTAGCCATATTCAGTAGATAAATCAAAATCTTTTTTTTTTTTCCTTTTTATCTGATCTACTTCAGAAATATTTAAGAGCTTAAATAATCTACTATTTCAGTGCAACAAAATGAAAATGTGTTTGACTTCTTGTTTGATGTACAAATTACCACTGAAACAAGTATTTATCTCACATAATTTCAGCTGTCTAAAACTGAGTCATTCACTTTTAAGTTAGACCCTTAAAAGTAACTGTCAGTGTTAGACAGAAAGAGGATAATTTAGAAAGATACTTAATGTGCCTTTCTTAGCTATCTATTTGCAGGTGGGATAAGTATTTGGTATCACATGAAACTTTTTACCCTGTTCACCATGACTTTGTAAGTCTCTGCATATACAAATCCTATGCAGGATTCTGCACTTAGAACAATACGGTACTGGGTGTACATACATTCTAGGGGACAAGAGGATGCAGTGCAGCCCTGCAGAACGGGATCTGGGTGTTGGTTAATGGTAAGCTCAATATGAGTCAACAGTGTATCCTGCCAGCCAAAAAAGCCCAGAATATCCTGAGGTGCACTGACCACAGTATAGCTAATTGGTAGAAAAAAATAATTGTCCCACTACACTCAGCATTGGTGCAGTCTCACCTCCAGTACTGTGTGCAGGTTTGGGCTCCACTATTGCTGTTGCAGGCAACACTATGTGGTGGTTCAGACTGATCTGCCAGCTCTCCGATAGTCGAGGGAAAGGATCACTGCACACACGGTGTGGATGGTACTCCATCTCCGGCTCCGTCCTCCCCTTCTTGTTTATGTTATGCCCTTATATCTGCTGGCATAAGCACCTCCTCTATCTCTGCCTCATGCCAGATCTCTCACTTCCTCTTCACCCCTCGTGTTACAATCCGAGATCTTCCGGACGCCTACTACATCTCCCCCTCCCCAAGATCCATAGTTCTCACGTCCTGTGGCACGGGCTGATAACTACTATTAATACAATGCAAGCATACGCCTACTTCTCGCAGTTGCACTAATACACATTGCAGCAATATAAGTACAAGGTGTTAAGCAAAGCACTAAGGTTAGTTGCAATAACAGCATGCACGTGATAGCTGAATTAATCGCAGGAAGGTATAAACAGGTGCTGGTTGTGCTCCACTCCGCTGC
>WBNH01009779.1:0-32364 GCA_013401255.1 Urocolius indicus
ACGTTTAGCTTATTATCAACCAGTTTATTATCAACCAATTAAAGATCTCAGTAGGTAGGTTTTGCTACTTCTCCTATTCTCTGTTTTTACAGGTTTTCTAAAAAGACAAACCACTGAGGCTTGTGTAAGGTCTCTGTAGCAGCAGCCCCCTTGCTAACTACAGTTGTCACAAATCAGCTCTTTAAGTGGTTTTAGCACTAACTCCTGCGCACAGCAAAGCTGACAGCCCTCACTCAAACAGCAGCACATCAGCAACCAAGTAAATCAGGCTGTAGATTGCAAAGACTGATCTTTATCACATCTGATTCCTGATAAGTGTTGGTTAACAATTACTCAGACACTGCTACAACCAGTGTTTGCTTCAAAACTGCAGTGGTGTTGTTAAGGGAAATGTTAGGGCATGAGGGTAACTCAGAGTAGCACCTACAACCAAAGACAAAACAAAGGGAGGGATGTTCACTCCTTTTCCACACCATGATCCCTTTCTTTGGGCCTAAGGCTCCTCTACAGTGAGGGTTAAGTGCAAAGGCTGTGAAGAAAAGCTCTGGAAAGAGCCAGAGATGCTGTAATTTTCCCCATGGACACTCATCCCTTTTGTAATGGAGGACAAAATGACTTTTCTGCTACATCTACAGGAGGAAGAAAAGCTCATGACTAGAACAGGCTCTGGAGAAGGGACTCCCAGTACAGAACTCTTTCCATAATGAGCAGAATTCTTTACTTCAGCCAGCCAGATTCCCCAGCTCTTTGCAAAGTCCCCAGTTGCTTATCAACACTTAACTTGCTGCTTCTCTGCAAAACAGCTGAACGTGTGCCAAGCTTCATGAAACAGCAAAAACTCAGCCTTCCACATCATCCCCCTGTGGAGCCTTCAGCAAGTGCTCCAGCACCTCTCAACAACTCGCTGGTTTCTTACCTTCAGGTAGCAGTGGGGGTTATTTAAAGCTGTGTGAAGGGCAATCCTCGGGGCAGCGTTCAAGTGCTCACGGAGAACACTGGGGGAGTTGAAATAAACAACCTCATGCAGAGTCTTGTGGTCTGCAGGAGCAAGGTAACTTCTGAAAAAGCAACAAGAGGTGTGGGGGAAAGAGGAGAGAGATGAGCTTTACCTTAAGGGAAACAACAGAAGTCTACTGCAGTCAGAGACTCCAGGAGTGTTTGTTTCCCAACCAGTACTGACAAACCTCTCAAATAAACAAGATGAACGGTGCTGAAATCCACTTTCGAGCAGGGCAGCCAGTTGTTATCAGCTCTACATCTAACAGATTTAGCTGTCTGGGCCACTGACAATTCAAAACTAAGGGCAGCAGCTGCAGTGCTAACACCAGTCATGTGCTCATGAGCCCACAGATCTTGCTTATCCTATCTTGAAGCGTCTTGATGAGTCTCTGCTCATCTTTGTATTCATATCTGAAGCTTTTTTCTTGGCACAGTCATACTTCTGTTAGCTTCTGTGCCTCCCTCCTGCAAGGCTCTATAATTAACAAGCGCTTCCATCTCTTCCCCCACCCCAAGCCTTTCAGAGCTGTCTCCAAAACCCTCTCTGCTATGCCTTGCTCACCAAAACACATCCCAAAACAGATAAGGTATCACACTTGGCATCTCTACAGCTTCATGAGTAGAACAGATCAGCAAAGATTAGGGTAAAAACTCTTTGACTTTATTTATTTCACCATATCTACCCAATCCTCCCACAACTTTTATCTATAGCCAAAGTCCAATCAGTCAATTCAAGTGCCAATTGCTTCTACTAATCTACAGAGCTCTTTTTTTACTAAAAAAATAGTGGGTTTAGAGCCCTCAAAGAAAGAACAGGAAAGAAAAAAAGGAGAACTACCCAAACAATTTGTGCTTCACACTGCAGGGACCAAGACACAACACCATTTGTTGCAAATTAAAGGTGCAAACTACTGCAGGGACAAGAAAAAGGGAGAAAGCTCACCTGACAAGACTGTCTATATAGTCAACAACTTCAAACCGAAGCATTTCAAACTTGGTCAGTTTCTTAGACCTCCTTGACTCCTTCAACTCCAACAAAGTCTTTAAAATAAAACAAAGTGGTGTATAAAAGTAGATGGAAAGCAGTGATTCTCTGGAGAAGACAACTTCAGATGTTTAAACACAGAGCATGAATTTCTGCTGGCACATGTTCACTGATGGTGTTTGATAGTGTGAGCGCAGAGTTATTTTTATGTAGGCCAGTGCATTCAGTTGTCAAACTGGTAGGAGGTTGGGAAATTCAAAGATCTATGTGTTAGGCTGAATGTGTGATTTACAAGTGAAGAAGGAACCCCCCCCCTAATTTGCATGGGAGAGATATTTTAATGTATGTCAGGTGGGCCTGATATCCAGAGCTGGTACTTATTCATTCATTTGTAAAGAAGAGTTACTTACACACAGCCTTTACTCAAGAGCTCCAGCAAGCTGGGAAGAACTAACCCCAGACAATTACATCTTAAAAAGATTCAGTTAAGGAAGTAGTCAGTAAAACCTAGGCAAGCCTAACCTTCTGCAGATGATAAAGGTCTGTCTTCTTCTGGAGCTCCTTTTGTGGTGATACGGACACATCCCGTTCTTGGAAAGCTTCTGCTACTAGAACAAAACTCATGTTTGATACGTGGGGTAAACTTTTGCTGACTGTCTCTATATAAACGCCCTAACCCAAGCAATCTGAGAACCATAGAATCACAGAATGGTAGGGTTGGAAGGGACCTTTAGAGATCATCTAGTCCAACCCCCCTGCAGAAGCAGGTTCACCTACATCAGGTCACACAGGAACATGTCCAGGTGAGTCTTGAGAAGCTTTCAGGTACTTGGTCACAGAGACCCAAACACAGGCAGCTTTTTGAGTCCTGCACATTGTAAATGATTGGTAAGAAAGCTGCAGCACAGCTCATCCAACAGCAATGAAACAACTGAAGCAATTCAGATTCAACACAAGCCTTGCACGTCACTTGAATCCTGCTTATGTTATCCTAGGTCATGCTCCCAACATCTCTTAAGTTGGACAGGTTAGTGCAGGATGCTACTGTTGCTTTAGGAATGTTCAAAAAGCCACATGCTACATATTTTTAACTTCTCATGGGAAAAAAAAACCTCACTAAGTAAGAAATTAGTTCCTCCTACTTAACCCAGAAACTGCAATCAGAGCAGCAAACCAAAAGCAGGCTATTTCATTGTCCAGTTGTATTCTCATCTTAATTTTTAACCAAAATGTTGTTTTCATAGCCATGTAGGTTATTGATCAATATTGTACCAATATTTAGTCATTTTTAGGTAAAAACAAGCAACAAAAACTCCCCAAGTATGATCTATGCTGGGGGAATGTCAATCAAAATCAAAAGTTACTGGACTTCTTGTCTTACTGATGGAGATTTCACCTACAGATCACAGCTACAGCTCCTGATACCTATATAGATATATATAGATATATACATATAAAAGCTTTGTGGTGACCTACATAGAATGAATTGGCATTTTCCAGCGTGGACATTTGTATTTGTGTTGAAGATTTCAAACCACAGGATTCCTCTCTCCACTACTATACCAATACATTTTAGCTTTTGGTCAAGTCTTTCAGCTCAGAATAGGCTGAACATAAGGTCTTCAAAACCCAAGTGGACACTTTCCTGTGTGACCTGATCTAGGTGAACCTGCTTGAGCAAGGGGGCTTGGACTGGATGATCTCTAAAGGTCCCTTCCAACCCTGCCACTCCGTGATTCTATGATTAGACCTTCTCTGCTTTAAAACCATTTTCTAAACCAAAGTGAACTAAACACTGCCTTTTTGTTTCATAGCTCTGCACGTCCCTGGATTCCCAGAGGTCTTTTTTTATTCTCTCAAGATGAAAATCTAACTATTTTAAAGCCTTTTTGCTTCAATTCTTTTTTTTTTCCCCTCCAGACTAGACAAAGCTTTAAAGGTTTTCTATTGTAGTTCAGGTTCTTCAATGCTGGTATCTTCAGTGACACACACACAGCTTCTTCAAAGTGATCACCTCTTTCCTGTACCATGGCCCTGCTATTACTGCATCTACCCAAAATAAATGGTACAGGCAAGCTCCAGTTCTTCTAAACAAGCCTGAGTTAACTCTAGAGTGTTACATGACTACTGTAATATCAGACTGTGGTGCCTTGCTGACTACTTGTCCTAAATGCTGGGTAGCAACCATGCTGATAATGAACTTGATTTAATGTAAATCAGTAATATCAATCTGCATGGACCAGACTGGTTGAGAGCCACTGCATCTTCAACAGGAGGTCACAGGGGAGCACTTCTCCATAGCTGTGGAGAAAGCTACGAAACACCTATTCCAGAAGAATGCTGGAATATGTCAAATCCCTATGTCAGAAGGAACAGTTTCTGTTAACCTGCCTCTGAAAGACTGGAACTCATTTGACTTACTCAACTTTCAAATATGTCCTCTCCTGTGAACAGTCAAATACATGAGTCTGACAAGTTCCAGCACGTCAGCAGCGCCCTGAACAACTGGTGCTTGACATCCTTAAATGAATTCAACCGAAGGTGCAGGTGAAAGAACTTTATCTATATTTAGATTAACTAGCATGTCAAAGAAGGAAATCTGCTCCTATTTATCTGCCACTATCTGTTTCTATTTGTTAAACATTTTCAATGCTTGCACAAAAACACACACATGACAGATTTAGTGAGTCATGTTTGCTGCTCTGTCCAATTTCTTATCTCACATCACTCTTTGGTATTAGAAAAAGCACGAACCACACACCACTAAAGAACATCAGACATTTCCTCATTTTGTGCATCTATTTAAAACAACACAATCCCAAACTAGATTTGATGTTTGATGCACTGACAGGCTACCTCCAGGCAAAATGATATCCACTGGTCAGACTGTAAAGCAGCTTTTCATATAAACGGTGTTGGAATGTATTATGGTACACACCCACCTTCTAGTTTCTGAAACTGGGTCAGGAACTCCTTCAACTTCTCTACTGTCTGATCAAACTCCTTTCCAGCAGATGACACAAAAATTTCCACACATTGCTGAAGCACGTTTTCCAAATCAGACTTATTCAACATCCTAAAAGACACAATCGTTGGCTGCGGTTGAAACGCAGAATGATGAAACAGCTTCCAATGGTCTTAGTTGAAAGAAAGTGACAAAACAGTTTCATAAGCTCCTTTTAAAAGATAGAAACCTCCAAGATTTCAAGCTTTCAGTCTTGCAGTAAAGTCATTCTTTTTTTACTTACTTAACACAAACCAAATCAGCCTGGTTAGATATCCTTCAGATTTTCCTGCAGGACTGACAAGGAAAGCTTTCCTGCTATTCTGCCTACAAACGTCAGTTGGATAGAAAGTTCTCATTTTTGAAACTGAGAGTCAGTTTAAAAGAAGAAAAGTATGGTAAGGGCGTATTCCCAAGAAGAGTAACATCAGTCAGTTTTATGTATTCATACAACCAGCACAGGCTGCCTAGAGGGGTTGTGGAGGCTCCTTCCTTGGAGGTCTTCAAGACCTGCCTGGACATGTTGCTATGTGACTTGATCTAGGTGAACCTGCTTCTGCAGGGGAGTTGGACTAGATGATCTCTAAAGGTCCCTTCCAACCCTACCACTCTATGATTCTATGAACCACAAAATCCACTCCTCTCTGCAATTCAGAGCAACTCTCAAACCAAACCCAGATTGGTGTTTTCTGTACTGAATTGTTATAAACTTAAACCAGGACTAGAATCCCAGAATCATGTAAACTGGAAGGGATCTCTTGAGATTACTTAGCCCAACCTCCAGCCTAGCATTTGTTTGTTTTTCATTATGTATTAGGGCATGTTATAAATGGCACTAAGCATTGCTGAGTCTCAGAATCTTCATT
Organism: Urocolius indicus; assembly: GCA_013401255.1. NCBI lineage: Eukaryota > Metazoa > Chordata > Aves > Coliiformes > Coliidae > Urocolius > Urocolius indicus. Next base: position 5,855 of record WBNH01009779.1, read on the forward strand.
TAAAATATATCAAAGCAAGTCCTTGCAAACATCCAGACATGAAATCCACAATTACAGCTGTTGCATCAAGCCAGTACACATACAGGTAACTTCTTTGATGTAGTGCAAGAGGTTGCCATTGCTAAACACTCTGCTTCTGAACAATCACTGTGTTTGTAAAAGGTTGCTGGAACCCTTCCCAAGTGTATCCTTTTGTTTTGGCTTTGTCTGACACAAAACAAAGGTGTTAATACAAAAATACAGAACAGAGGTGCTAAGAGTTTAAGGAGTTTTGAAGACAAAAGCCAGGACTAAAGAAAAGAGGGAGCAAGACAAAAGAATTATCAGTTCATTAGGCAGTGGGTCTCCCTATCAGTTAGATAAACACTGACTAAAGACAGTATAAAGAAGAATTTAGAAGAGGCTGGGGAAGCTTTATGGATGTCTGGAGGGGCAGCTGCAATCTGAGGTCATTTCTAACTGGCAGCTGATGCTAAATGCTTGCAAAGGCTGAATTTGAAACTTCAGATAATCTGGTTCAGGGTTATGGATTTTTGCAAGTCAAGTGTGGCCTTCAGATACACTTGTTTTGTACAGAAAAGCTTCAGGAGTTAACAAAAGCAAGGGTGACCTTGAGCACACAAAAGGCTAGAAAACAAGTTGAAAATGTCTTGTAGAATATAATGGGTAAACTACACAGCTTTCTCCCAGGCCAGACAAAAGACTGTGATAATGAAACACCTAAGATACAGAGAGGATAAACACATTTGGGGATCTGCAAATGGGAAAGAACAAATTTATTTCAGTAATCTTATTCAAAAAGAAGCTGCAAGGGCTAGAAAAAAACCCCTTATTTAGGACAACAGTGGGATTATAGGGGCTAAAGCACAGGCAAGAGGGTAGTTATCACATATCAGGAAGCAGTAAAGGCTCCTTTTCAACTGGTCTTGAGATTACTGCAGGGTATGCCAGGTATCAGACAGTGGGGTTAAGATTTTATTTCTGTTAGGCGATGGGCTTAAAGCAGAAAGGAAGATCTTGGATCATCCAAAGACAGCAAATAAATCTCTCTGGTTATTCAGAGATAGATTTTGAAAGAGAAGAAACAGAGCTAGGATGAAGTCCATAAAATAATCCTTCCAAACGCCAAAGTGAAGAATCATCTCAAGAAATGGTAACAGAGGTTGGTCAACAACAAAATGACAACAGTCAGGGCAGGACTGTGATAAGCAGTATGTGAGGAATGGCATCAATGAGTAGCAGACAAAAACAAAGACAGGTGTTACAGCACCACAAGGTTTGAAGGGGCCTATGAAAGCTCATCCAGTCCAACCCCCCTGCCAGAGCAGGACCACCTAGAGTAGGTCACACAGGAACTCATCCAGGTGGGTTTACCAGTGGCTTAGCATTGTGGAAAAACTGAAATCACTCTCATCAGTTTAAATTAATGAAGGGGGTAAGTCCCTGAGCAGCAATTAGAAACATAGATTTGAATTCTGGTGAGCTGCATTTTTATTCACACATACAGCCCTCTGAAATCTTAATGGTTTGTACAGGGGTAATTTCTCAGGCCCAATCTACCAATGCAAGCAGTCCTCAAACTTTTGCCACCTAAAATCCTGACCAGACATCCCAGCCAGAGAGCTCCCCATAACTAATGAAGTGAAGACACATGACATCTCTTCATCTTCTCTGCTTTCTGCTTGGATTCATTCAATATGAACTAAAGCTCACACACTTTCTCTGTCTCACCACGACTTTTTTTTACACACTTGACAACTAGATTAAAGTAGAACAACTATTGTCTAGGTTGCTAAAGTTAGGTCACCTGAAATCTGAGAGCACTTCTTGCAGAAGGGATAAAAGCAGTCCAAGAAAAGACTGAAGAAGGAGAGAAACAACCAACCAACCAACCACAAAAAGAATTCAATGCAATACCTGAAAATTCAGCCATAATTTATGAAGGGCAAAAGAGAGACTTTGTTAGAAACCAAGAAATAAGCTGATCAAAAGCTTCTGTGTTGTTTTGCTTTCTAAATACAAGTAAAAAAAAAACCAAGAAAGATGAACATTGCAAATGGGAAAGGGCAAACATAAGGATTTCAACAGGTCATATGGCCCCTGGGAAGGCAGAAATGTGAGCAACTTCCACACATGAAAGATTGTGAGCAGAAGGGGAAAGGTGACATTTTATCATTTTCTTCTTTATCATTTTCTAAAAGACAGCAGCAAGATTCTATGCAGAAAGAGCAGACAAGAGCAAGTATGTATAAAAGAGAGTTAAAGAAGCTGAAAAGAAATAATCACAGCTAGAATGCCAAGTTTTTGAAGGAATTGTGGTGATGTTTTGTTAGCAAAATGACACAATTCTTGGATTAAATAAATAAGAGAATTACCTAGCACAAGAATGACAACAACCACTGTATTCCCATCAGAAGCTCACACCATGAGCCAGGACCAGACTAAACCAGAAAGGAGATGAACAAATATGAATAAAGAGGGAGGCAAGCCAGGATCTGATGGCAGCATCAACTTTGGGGTAGGAGAAGAGGCAGTTGAATTTCCAAGTGGAAGAAAGCAAATTAAACACGTGAGAGGGAAAAATGGTCAAGAGTTATTAGAGATCACAGAACAGACAGTATAGGAAAGCAAAATGACACATTCGTGGGCAGGGGCTGATAGGTGATTGAGTGCTGTCAAGATTCAGGGGAGTTAGAAAAGGATTAAGAAGACTGTACAAGTGACAAGTCAAACGTAATCCTTTGAAAGGGGTGACGGTAAAGAATAGAGAGCAGTGGCCATGTATAAGAACCACTCAGGATGGCAAAGGTACAGTTGGAAGAGTAAGTCTCATTGTGTACAAGCCCAGCAAGTTCTCCTTCACCCACCACAGCCATGGTTTTTCTATGTATTTTTGCTGTCAGACACAAACCTCACAGGCTCTTGAAGAGGCAGTTTCAGTAACAGTGCTGCATCAGCTCCTTGTGTGACAACCAATGTACTATTTGAATGAATGTGGCTATGGAGAAACAGCCACTTGCCATGGTAAAGCACATTTCAAAGCCTGCAGCTGCAACACTGCAACTGAAGGGGTTTCTATGAAGAAAATTGGCTCAGGTGACTTTTCCATTTTAAACATTGACAGACAATGCAAGTGTAGGCTCTCCTAAAATCCTAAGCTCACCATAACCCAAAAATGGAACTCAGTCAGACAAAGGAAGCAGGGAGAAAGCAGTAAAACAAAACAATAAGCAAGGCCTCAGCTGCTCTTGTGGAACAGATGCCAATTTCCACAACAGATTAAAAGTTAGGCCAACTAAACCCAATGATTTGGTTGATAATATCTAACACAATGACACTGTAAAAGACAAAGCCAACTGATATTTTCATTCACACACAGTAATCTCAGTGGTTTCAGGATAATTACTGAGGGCATAAGAGGTATAAAAACCTGGTTGAGTTTCATGGAAAATGGTAGAAAGAGAAATCAAAACAGTAGTCAGTTATACTTGCAAACAATCCTACAGTTAGCTGCAAACAGTTAATAGCTTCAGTTTTACTTTCCAGAATAACTGATATTTTCCAGGTGTACAGTGGTATTAAAATGGGGGGGGGGCGGGAAGGAGGGGAAATAAATCACCTTGCTAGCTGAAGAGCTGACTCATACTCCTCTGTCTCCCACACTTGGTTTTCCAAACACATACAGTGCAGCTCCCTGATCTGTTATGGAGAAGATGAAGAAAGGATAAAGTGTTTTACAAAGTGACGTCAAACTGTTACAACAAGCTTTTCGAAGTAAGATGCGATTCCTTTGGAGCTTGTTTTCCAGAGGTGCAGAATGGTTGCAAGAGAAACGAGAGCATTCAGTATTGTACAGAGTCAAGTTGCCAGGGTTGTTGGGTGTCTGTGTGTTGCCTTGCCCAAGGTTTTAAACAACTAACATTCAGATGAGAAGAGCTGCAGAAACAGAGTGGATCTCCAATCATATGCCTCAAGGGAAACATTTACTGATTCTCAAATCCTGGGACAGTTCCTGCTGATTTTGTAGTTAGGGACAGATTCTAATAACAGTGTGGAAGCCATCAAGAACCAACAGACAAGGACACATGCACAGAATATATTGCTCTTGTAGTGGCAGAAGAAATTACTTAGCGAGAGAAGGTGGATTTATTGACAGAGTAAAACAGTCATTAAAAGCAATTACCACTGTTCTCTCACTACCATTTCATTCTGTGCAGAGGGCTGCTGAAACTCAGTCTTCATCTGAGCTTGACTAGTGAGTTAATAGGCAGCAGCAGAGTACACACTGTCTGCAATGCACACTGATGGTCCCAGATATGGCAAAGTCACCCTGTGATTCTTCTGCCTGTCTGTGTATTTGTCTCCTCCTGAAAACTCCTTCCTGCTTACTGACATAGAGATCATCCACATCACCAAAGAAACCCATGCCCATAGCAGGGAGACATCTGTCTCCGTTTTAACAAGTAGGGGACAAAGCAGCAGAACAGTAAACACGGAGAAAGAATAAATACTGATTCACATGTCACACTTGGAAACAAACAAAGGACAAATGTCTCACTCCAGTGGAATAACAGTACCTCACCTGCTTGCCCAAAGGATACTTTGGAAGAGAAGATGTGAGAACGTGAAGACATCTCAGAACTGGAACATAATTTTCATGGTAAACGTGCAAGTCCTCCAGTAACTTCTGCACTACTTCCTACAGCAACACAACAATTGTTTTATAAGTCATTCTGACATCCATTTACTTTAAACTCTCATCAAGAACTTTAAATAACTTTAAAAGGAAGTTCTGACATTGTGGTGTGCTACAATTTAAATCACTAATGTTCATTTAAGACCACTATGCCAAAAAACAACCCCCCTGTATTTCAACAGTTCACTGCAATCCCACTGCATATTGTTAACTTTCTTCCTTTGCCTCACTAGAGAATTATTATTGATTAGCATATCAGGGGACTGGAACATCTTTCATATGAGGAAAGGCTGTGGAAACTGGGGCTGTTTAGTCTGGAGAAGAGGAGACTGAGGGGAGATCTTATTAACATTTACAAATATCTAAAGGGTGGGTGTCAGNACAGTATTGAACTATACTTAGCCTTTAGATTTGGTATGTCATCTCAAGAAAATTGGACTGTACACTGTACCTTTAACGGGCAAGGAGAGATTATATAGTTACTTTTACTCAAAGCCTTATTACTTGCATTTTTGTATTACAAATGCCTTATTTCTTACACTGTGGGAAGCTGCTGTTTTTATTAGTTAGGTATTTGTAACATGATCAGTTCACAGAAAACAAAGAAATAATGGGAGTAGCTGCTCTTGTGTGCTCTTAATTTGATTTCTGTTTCTACAAAGATTGAGAACTGCAGAAAAAATAATCATGTGTGTGGAAAAAAGAACTAACTGCTGCTATTGAATTTAATGTATTGCATCTCATTATCACTGGCCTGCCAGTGTTTAGCTGTGTTCAAGTACTTTGGGCTTGTTGCATTGAAGTTTGTGAATCAGAAGAGCTTCTCTCATCTGTCCTCGGACAAAGATAAAGAGGATTCTCTACATATTTTATTGATATTTTGCTCAACTCTGAACAAACCATTCCAAATGGAATGAGAAAAATAAAACAAGCCACTGAAGTTCTTTGAAGTTCAACCGAGGCAAAGGATATCAAGGATCTTCAAAAAGGCAAAAACCTTATCTACAGGCAATATAAGGAAGGTCTGTCCCAGGAAAAGATTATCACACTGCAAAGACTGAAAGTAACAGAGGGAGCCTTTTGATGTTGAAAATGTTCAAGATGATTCAAAACATTACAAACATTTCTTCCCATAGACTTTTTATTTATCTAATTTCAAGGGTCACTGATACAATAATTGTTTAAACGATTTCCAAGAGCTCAGGGTAGACACTCAGAAGTTGATATTTGAATTGTAACCAAGATCATAAGGGGGAAAAAACACCAAAATCACCACCACAAAAAAAAAAGCTGATGAAAGAAAACAAGTTCTCTTTAATCCTGCTACATCAATCTTACTCCTTCAACCCCAGAGCATTAGATCATCTGTATTTACCTCATCTTGCTTCCCAGCTCACGAGTGATATAGTTAATATACATAAATAACAACTTAGACTATGTATTTTGCCAAATAATGGATAAAAAGGCACATTAGGTTTTAGAAGGGTTTGCAAACATTGTTAGAAGACTGTGCAGTGTTATTTCCATAAATACAGATTGCCACATTTACATGGTTTCAAATGGAATTTCCCACGAAAACTTTCAGACAGGGTTGGAAGTAATCAGGATGTAAAATGTAAACTTGCTTCTAAAACTCTAAGTAGGTGGAACTCTTCCAAGTTATTAACGAAGTAGTAACTTCGTGGAATACAAATTGCAGCTGACAAAGGGTACTGCAGCTTTAGGTGCTATGCCTGAACAGCAAGTTTATCTTGCCCTGAGCATGAAGAGTATATTCATAGGAAGCAGTACCACAGTGACTTGGAAAGTGTTTCCAAAGTTCAGAATGAGCTTCGAGATGAGTGCAAGAAAAAACAGCATCTCCCTTAATACAGCAGTAGGGCCTTTACTCCCCAGGCAGACTACGCTGCCAGCTTGGCAATGCAGTAATAGTCCTGCCCTTGTTGTAGAGATTAGCGTAAGTGTCTTCAACTAAAGTTTGTCAGAAACATCATATGCACATAAGCACAAGAATTCTGGCTTTTTTCCCAAACTTACAGGGTAAGGCTTTTGAAATAAGAGGTATATTATTAAACATATAAAGTTTAAAACACAGAGAGTCTAAGCTGATGAGTATTCAGCTTTCAAAGCAGCAGCCCTGTTACATGCTCTTTACATTTTAAACAAAGAAATAGTCTCAGCTGCTCATTCCCACTCCTCCTCTCCTTTCAACAGAAGCATTTATGCACCTGCAGAGTGAACTGCACTGGGGAAATCATCCTGCAGAAACAACTCAGCAAAAAAAAATTCCTATGTCTTGTCTTTATTTTTTGGTCAGGTTACTTTAATTGGATGGTTTCTCCAATTACATTAATTGCACAACCACAAAAGCAGTTGTGCTGGCACATCTGCTGAGGTGTGAATAAACAGCAAGGGAACAGCTGTAGCTTAAGCTATTTTTTGCCACTAAAGTCTATGCATCAGAAAATTCGTGTATAAATCATGTCTCACCTTGACTACTATAATTGTACTGCACTTGCAAACTTGCCTGCCACCAACCTCTCCTTCCAGCCATTACCATTGCTCTCCACATTTGAAAAATCCTTAAAGCCCAGGAAGCTCTGCTGGGATAAATGAATTGCTTTCTCTCTAGTGGTATCATTTCCTGACAGGTTAGCTATACTTGAGATGAAGAGTCAGGAGAAGCCCTTTACCCTGAGCAATGATTCTACTGTGCATGTTTCAGCTGCTGAAAATAACCAAGAGATCTTTGCTGGTGAATTCCTAAAGGATTCAAATTAGTAATAGTGAGACTTTAATCATTTGACAAACCTTCAGATAAACAAGTGACATAAATTACCATTTAAATCCTGTTAGGCATGTAGTGTGAATGTGTGCATAGGGACCCAGACTGCCCTACTGACAAACTAACACAGAAGGTATGGAGGATTAAGAGCTTAGGAAATAACCTCTGAGATTACTTACTCATTCTTCAAACACTTCACTGACTTTCCAAGAAAATCTGAGTAAGCATTAAAAGGCCAAGCCATAAATAAACCTTGTAACCTTCTTGTTAAGCAGTTATGTATTTCCAAAAATAGCTAAAAGTTGATGTAAGAAAAGTTGTGCTCTGTACAAAAGTGTATTTCACAATCTTACCGATTCACAATTCTCTGTTGCTGGACATGAAACACAGTATGGAGTGTATAAAAGATGCTATACAGAATTATACATCTTAGTCTTGTGTTGTATTATGCTCTGTAAACTAATATATTGGGAAAGTTATTTTTGCTCTCCAAAAACACGCTGAAAATGTTACCTTTAAGTAGTTGTCTGCCGTCAGCAGTGCAATCTGGTTTTCTGATACTTCACCTTCCACGTACCTTATGGCAAACAAAAACCACCCAAGAAAAGAGAAATCATGATGTAGAGTATGAGTAAAGATTAGAGGGTTCAAAACATTCAGAAAGTTTATGGTGCTATAAGAAATTCTTTGGAAAGGCTGAGAAAGAGACGTTAAATGTGGCAAGCTGAAAGGCCACTCTAAAACCCTAGAGGTTATGCTCCAAGTCAGCTTAAACAAGTTGATTTATGGTTATTTGTTCTAATAGCTTGTTTCTATATTAAGAAGAAGAGGTAAAAAGAAGTTCAAGTGATTACACATCCCAGAAGCTGTACTCTCTACAGCAGAAGACTAAGGCTTGCTGAGATTATTTAGAACTGACCTCCTGCTGATCAATTTACCTTTACTTTAGAACCTGCTTCTGCAGGGGGGGTTGGACTAGATGATCTCTAAAGGTCCCTTCCAACCCTACCATTCTATGATTTGCACAAGTGATCCACAGTTTTCACAGAGCTACATTTACAGTCTCATTTTCTCTTTTTTAAGGCTGATGAAATACAAGGCTGTCCAAAAATGCATTCCCTCTTTTACCTTCTAAAAGAGGGCAGTCTCCGGATGTTTTCACATTGCTCATGTGATAAAGAATTTACTCTCGTCTTAACATCTGCCATTTGGCAACACAGTACACTGAGAGGCTGGGAATAGAAGTGCTCCACGACACAGAGCTGAAAAACAAAGCAAGAACCACTGATGTTCATCAAATTCATCCCCCCCTCCTACCTTGTAATGCTTTCTTATTGCTCTATGGCATATACTACAATGGTAATAATAGTATTCCTTTTAAGAGAAACCTCATTACAGTTCATGCTTATCCCATCAGTCACTCCAGGGCACTGATGACTCAGTTTTAACTACAGTCACATAATTACCTTTTTTTTGCTGTCTGTATGCATTATTCTTTTCCAGTACATCAACTTTCCCCTCTCTTACATCATGGTAACTACATCTTGTCAAAGGTTTCCTATTCCCTTATGTAAATGACCACATTAGGTTACATATTCAGCTCCAGTGCTCACAAATAACAAAGACTATATTTAAAGAAATAATAAGCAATTATTGTACACAGGTAAGCTGATCTAATTTCAGTTTCTGTTTCATGCACACAAAAAACACACTGCTAAGCTCTTACTGTGCATCTCTACAAACGGGCTTCATCATTGGCTTTAGCTGCACTATGTGTCTGCAGCATCGGGGCTTTGCAGAACAGCAGCATAAACTCATCATGACTACTCATAAAACTTAAACCCCAATCAAACAGACTACCTGAACAAACAGTCTTCAACCACACAAAATCTCAAAGTCTTGTTCAGTCCAGTGGGCCAGTCTTGTTCAAACATCATTATAAACCACTTGCATGAGGGCACAGAGTGTACGCTCAGCAAGCGCCTTGCTGGCACCAAACTGGGAGGACTGGCTGATTCTTCAGAGGCTGTGCTGCCACTCAATGGGATCTCGACTGGTTTGAGAGTTGGGCAGAGAGGAACCTCATGAGGTTCAACAAGGACAAGTGCAGAGTCCTGCACCTGAGGAGGAACAACCCCATGCACCAGGACAGGCTGGGGATTGACCTGCTGGAGAGCAGCTCTGCAGAGAGACACCTGGGAGTGCTGGTTGATAATAAACTGACCATGAGCCAGCAATGTGCCCTCATGGCCAAGAAGGCCAATGGCAGCCTGGGATGCGTCATGAAGAGTGTGGGCAGCAGGTCAAGGGAGGCTCTGCTCCCCATCTACTCTGCCATATCTTTTGAAGCCTCATCTGGAGTCCTGTGTCCAGTTCTGGGCTCCTCAGCTCAAGAGGGACAGGGAACTGCTGGAGAGAGGCCAGTGCAGGGCCACCAAGATGATCAGGGGACTGGGACATATTTCATATGAGGAAAGGCAGCAGGCATTGGAGCTGTTTAGTCTGGAGGAGATTGAGGGGGAATCTTATTAACATTTACAAATATCTAAATGGTGGGTGTCAGGAGGTTGGGACATCACTTTTTTTCTATAGTAGCTAGCAACAGGACAAAGGGCAATGGGATGAAGCTGGAACACAAAAAGTTCCATTTAAATTTAAGAAAAAGCTATTTCACTGTTGAGGTGAGGGAGCCCTGGCACAGGCTGCCCAGGGAGAGTGCGGAGGTTCCTTCCTTGTGGAGTCTCCTTCCTTGGAGGTCTTCAAGACCTGCCTGGACACGTTCCTGTGTGACCTGATCTAGGTCAACTTGCTTCTGCAGAGGGGTTGGACTAGATGATCTCTACAGGTCCCTTCCAACCCTATCATTCCATGTTTCCATTCAAAAAGGAAAGGCACATCCTGTCAAAGAAGTTAATATCACCCCTAGACATAATGAGAAGATGGAAATTCCTTGTACCTATCACTTCAGAAATCTGAAGTTGTTTCATCCTTGAATACTTTTAAGGCTCAAGGACACAGCCATATGCTGTCAGGACTAGGAGTTGTACTTTAATATCAGGCCAATGGGGAATCATTAAGTCATGGTGACTCTTTGAAATAAAAGGAGTTAAACCTGCAAACATGCAGGTCTGTCTGCAGGAAAAGGTACTACAGCCAGGATATTTCTCCTGGCCATAGGTAATCATTGAATCTTAGCTATCCAAGTATCTGAGACACTCTAAAGGCATATGACATTAAAAAGGCATGTTTTGCTAACAGGTTCACACACAGAACCAGGGAAGAAAGAAACAATGCCACAATTCTGCATTAAAATAACACTGTAGGGATTACAAATTCTTTGGAGAACTCATCTACAATCCACAACAGCTACAAGGAGACTCAGAGCAGAAATACCTCTAGATATGAACATCTAGAGAAGCCAATAAAAATACAATTCTCATACTGTGTACAGACTATTTTTAGAAACCTTAAAGCCTTTCACTTTGTCTCCTGAGAGGGTAAACGCGACCCTGGCGTGGCCACACAGCTGCTTGGAGCACAAGCACCACCTACTCTGAGGCACAAAGGAAGTGACCCCACAGCTCCTGTTTCCCTGAAAAGGTAAGAACTGTGCATCCAGAAAGTGTGTCAGAAGAATTCAAGCAGGGAACAGTCACCTGCTGTAGCCTACTCACAGCATGACAAACCAGAGTAGAAGGACCTGGTAGAGAGGATCAGAGGTGGAGAGCTCTGCCAGGGGTGTTACAAGTTAATCTATAATAAAATACAGGTCTTTCTACTCACGATGGCAGTTTATCCCTTTAAATGTAACTTTTAAATACAAGGTTTTTGTGACAGAGTAAGCTTTTACATGCTTCTTCATACCTGTTGCCCTTAAACCCTCAGCAGTTAAGGTTTTAACTTTAATACACCCACATGCTCACAGATCCAAACTCTTTCCAAGAGACATTTTTTCATCCAATTCAGTGAGAGCAAGATTCAGATCTAAGAAATCTTTCAGTACCTAGTAATTATTTTTTGTTTTCACAACCATAATTTAGAGTTGTTACAATTACCTACCTGAAATCCTTTGATAAAGTTCTGGACAGAAAAATCGTGGTACAAGAATATGTTGATGAGAACCTGCAGAACTTTCTCACCCAGTTTAAAGGGAAACTGGGATGTCAGAAGCAACTAAGGGAGACAAAAAGTAGCCATAACAGAAATTATTTCCTGAATTCAACTCTCAGCAACATTTATATCTACAATTTCCTACAACTCTTCAGTATGTGGACAATTAAATGAGATAGTAAATAACACTGTCAGCTTTTAAAAACAGCATTTCTACTAAAACATCCATTCAAAGATTGAGATTCACTTTATTATTTCACCATCTTTTTGCAAGTTATGCTTATAATATGCAATGGCTGACGTTAGTTTTGTTTAACATTATTTTGGTGTTTACCACAACCAGAGCAGAGATTGCTTGTAACAACTAGCAAAATCATTTCTTTCACCAGCAGTTTTGGATATCCCGCACTAACTGGTGTATCAAGAATTGGACAGGCACAGCATCTACGTGGCTTGGCCATTTGGATAACTGCTAGTTTTTGAAGTTGGCACAACTCAGATTGAACTGTATTTTTCTATGTTGAAAGCTGCCTTTTTCTAGAGCAAAGTAAAACCCAAATCAAAGCACTATTTTAATGAAGAGGTGAGAATGTCAAAGTCTATTTGCACACATACGTGTGCACAGATGTCTATGCAGAGAAAAGATTAAAGCAGGGGTGTGAATGTGTCTCATTGTGAGAAGGAAGCTCTCAGGATTAAGCTACTCTGCAGCTATAAGTAAAAACATCCAAACCTCACAGATCTGAGGAACAGATTCCATTTCAAAAGTATCAGACAAACCCATTTGTAAAGGCCACAACATTACACTGTGCTTGAATACACACACACACACACACATACTCCTCCTGTTTAGCAAGTGAATTACCTTGTCAATTACAGTAGAGAGATGCTCCTTACAGGAAAGGGACTGGAAAAGCTCTATGCACAGCAGAGAGGAAACAGAGTGAGGAAGTAAGCTGTGGATAATCATTGGAGATGTAGCGATTCCAAAAATCAGTACTAGAGGTAATTGGTGGATATGCTGACTACATCACGGTGGGAGGGAGAAAACAAAATGTAACAGTTACATTATAATGTAAATCATGAAACAAATGCATTATGTTCCTACTGCAGCAGCCAGCTTAGATGCAGAAAGAGGTGAATGAAAAGAGATACTGCCAGTAAATAAAAAGAGTTTTGATGTGGAGTAAAGTGAAAAAGAAAGGAAGCTACTTAAAGCCCTGAAGTACAAAAGTAAATCAAATTATATTTTAGGATTCAAATTTCATTAGCATAAAAAAAAGCATCTTTTCAAAGAAAAAGAGATAAAATAGAGACTTGAAACAGTCTCAAAACACTGAGAAATTTTACACCATTTAATACATTTAAAATAAATATTAAATCACTTTAACACCGTGTTCCCAATATGCTTAAAAAAATAACTTCTCTATATTCAGTCTTCCTCTTTAGCTAAGTTTTTGTGTATGCTTTGAGAACTGATAACCAGGACTGAATTATGAATTATGTAGGAAGGGGATCTTATTAATATTTACAAATATCTAAATGGTGGCTGTCAGGAGACTGGGGCATCACGTTTTTCTATCGTATCTAGCAACAGGACAAGGGGTAATGGGATGAAGCTGGAACCCAAAAAGTTCCATTTAAACATAAGAAAAAACTATTTCAGTGTGAGGGTGAGGGAGCCCTGGCACAGGCTGCCCAGGGAGGGTGTGGAGGCTCCTTCCTTGGAGGTCTTCAAGACCTGCCTGGACACATTCCTGCGTGACCTGATCTAGGTGAACCTGCTTCTGCAGGGGGTTGGACTAGATGATCACTAGAGGTCCCTTCCAACCCTACCATTCTATGATTCCTTGTGAACAGCATACAATTTATACAAAATCAAGTGTTTTCAGTATTACTACATCATTATTTGCAACTTTTTAAATTAGTTTCAAATGTTATCATAAATATCTTCTAGGTTAAAATTGACAATTTATTCCTTTCCTCTGTTTTCACCACATTTTGACCTTGGTGTTTTCATTGGTATCCTGCAATTCACAGAACCACAGAATCACAGAATGGCAGGGTTGGAAGCGACCTTTAGAGATCATCTAGTCCCAACACCCCTGCAGAAGCAGGTTCACCTAGATCAAGTCACATGGGAACGTGTCCAGGTGAGTGTTGAAGACCTCCAAGGAAGGAGCCTCCACACCCTCCTTGGGCAGCCTGTGCCAGGGCTCCCTCACCTAACAGTGAAAATTACTTCTCTAACTCCTCAAAAGTGATCGCTAGAGATTTATAACATAAACCAAAGAAACGTTATATATTACTGTCCACTGATGATAATGTAAAAGAACATCAGTGAAACTGGACAGCCTTGTTTATATGTAATGTAAGGTGTGCACACTGCAGCTGAATGTATTGCACAATTGCTGCCTCAATCCTGCTGAAACTGTAGTTTCAACCTGGGAACTAAGTGTAAGATGTAATTTTCAGAGAACATAATAGTTTTTGATTACAATACATGAGATGATATTAAGGAAGACAGGCTAAGGAAGGACAGAAGCACACAAAGAAGTCAGCTACTCATTACAGATCCTGACAAACCCTGAGAAATAGTCTGGGTTAGTTTTGTACACTCCTATTAGTAAGCTGATGACCTTGAGCACCTGAGCACCTGAGCACCTTGATGACCCTGAGCACCATTACCTCAGCAGTCATACAAAAAATACACTTTGAAAACACTTTTTAAAGCCTACAGAATAAAGATCTAGGTGTCTTTAAAAAATCAGTTTCACAATCACAAATTCTGCAACAACTAGTACCAGTCCTCTAATGTAAATTAATGTAATTAAATCACTAACCCCATATCTCAACCCAGCTCTTTGTCACTCTGCTTCAGAGACCCAAGTCAGCATTAGCATAATTTATCCCCAAAACATATTCAACAGGTTTTTGCTCAATTACCACTGCAAAGAAGCAGCACCAATATTTGATTCTATCTCTCCCCTGGCCTCAGTGTTACACTTCAACTGCAAACAGAAAATGGATAAAGAACTAAACTCCAGGTCACGTTACCTGCTGATGACTATGAAGTCTTGAAGTACTTTTGTGGTGAAACTTTCCATGTCTTTGAATATAACCACAATTGGAGGAGATGGCCAGTGTCTAGAAGAGGAAGTTCTTTTTTTGCTTGGAGTTTCAGAACTTGTTTTCTTCAAAACCATTTATTATGCATTCATAAACAAAAGACAGTAAAATAAAAAGATTGAATCACATCTGTGATGTTATAATGCTCCAAGTTGTCATCACTGACTTTTTTTTGCTCCAGTTATAATTATTATTAGCAGCTAGAACTGCATTTTTTCTTGCTTCTCTTTGGCACAACACATACTACAAAGAATAGACACATTCTTTAAAAAAACCCCACATTCCAACAAAGACCAGAATAGTTCTGTGGGACAGAACTGGTGACATTCTGTTGGGACTGAGGGAGAAGATTTGAGTTGTGCACATGTGTTTCTCCCATTTCCTGCATCTTTACCCAGGAAACAGAAAGAGCATATCCTCATTAAACTTTTGTTAAACACACAGCTCTACTGAAGGCATCATAACATCATTCTTGCACTCAGGACAGCAACAAAACTTAAAACTTCATTAGCTTTATTAGACAGAAAAATGCAAATCCATTTAGAAAGTTATTGTCTCACTGCTTGTGTCCTTTGCACTGTGGGCTGCAGATGACATAAAGGCACATTAGCACTAATACAATGCCTTTCCCCTGGATGGCTGTTCTTCCTTAAAAGTTTTGTTTTAATAAACAAAACACCTGAGCACTCCTTGGAGAAAAGCATCTGGCACAAAGTTGATACTGCATTTGAAGCTTCTAGTTCCCAAATAAACAGATGATAAGGCAGTATGTTTTGTTTGATTTTTGGACTGCTGACACTCATATCTCATGAGAAACTAACTCCAGATTTGTTATGCACATTACAGACTTATATTCAAATCACCTCAATCTCGAGGTTTTGGTTAGGATTAAATTAAAAGCTAACCTTTGGCATTTTTTTTCACTACAGCACAAAAAAACCCTGAGTTATTCGATGCCTTTTTTAACCCCATCTAAAGGTCAGGCATTTTTATCAACAAGTAACAGAAAAAAAAAGAGACGGGATACCTTTGTCACACTCTCATACCAGTTGACAACAGAAGTCATTGAACAACGTATTCTGTTCTGGGAAACCTGCACGTTGTCTTCATCCTCCAATGAGTCCACATCTATATAGCAGTTCATCAGCTGCCCCATCAGCTTCTGCATCAGATTTTTTATGCCTTCATAAAACATTTTTATACACACAGTTGGTTATTTGGTAACACTTCTCCAACTCACACTCTTAAAAGAATTACCTCAAGTCATCACTTCTTATTTTTCACTTTTCCAATTATTCTCCTTCTCTCTGCAGAATTCTTATCTCATGCTCCAGAAAGCTTGAAAGCGTTCATGATATGCATGTTGCTTAATGCAAGAAAGATTATCTTATTAATTTGCCTAGATAGCAACAATTCAGGTTAAGATGTTGGCCCTGCACCTGCTATTAAGGTGACCTAAAATGGTCACAGAATGGTAGGGGTAGGAACGGATCTGTAGAGATCATCTAATCCAATCCTCCTGCCAAAGCAGGTCCTCCTAGATCAGGTTAATATACTAAACAGCATGCTCTTGATATTTATGTTGTAACTGAGTGCTTCAGTCTTCAATGTTTTAAACAGAACTGGATACCATTTCACATTATGGAATCATAGAATCGTAGGGTTGGAAGGGACCTTTAGAGGTCAAGTCCAACCCCCCTGCAGAAGCAGGTTCACCTAGATCAGGTGGCACAGGAACGTTTCCAGAGGGGTCTTGAAGACCTCCAAGGAAGGAGCCTCCACAACCCCTCTGGGCAGCCTGTGCCAGGGCTCCCTCGCCTAAAGCTCCTGACACCCACCCTTTAGATACTTGTAAATGTTAATAGGATCCCCCCTCATTCTCCTCTTCTCTAGACAAATACAAAAGGCACTACTGCTATGTTAATGTGGGATTGAACAAATCTTTAGAAAAAGCTTCAAAATTCCTCCATCCCATTACTCTTAACATTTAGGGGCAAAAGCTAGAATTTCTAGTTAATTAACAGCTATTTAGAAGCAGCAATGCTATTGCAGTATTTACCTGGGCAATCTTTGGCTTCCAGTAAGGCTATATAAGGAGTAACATTCTGCTGAAGGACTTCTGAAATGCTTCTAAAAGTCAGATCATGATCTGTAACATTTACACCTGGAAAAAAAGATGAACGTTTTAAGGGCATTTTTCCTGTGATTTGTGACCATGATGACCGAATAAACAACTGAACAACTGACAAAAAACAGAAGATAACTCAAATACTCGAGGAAGGAATGAAAAGCATCACCTCATATATGAAGAACGATGAAAAACCAGCGTAAGTTTAGACATCCATGTTGACACCAGCTGATTAAAAGGAATAAGTGCAAAGAGCCTTCATACACTTTAGTAGGCTTTTTTTTCCCAAGAAAGATTTCTCAAGGGTGGCAATTTGCAAGCAGTAGGATTGTTTCCTAACTTCCTTGCTACTCATCAAACCCTGAGAAGTCATCCACAGTCACCTAATGCCTGTAGACAAGACAATTAAATTCATCTTCTCCAGAGGAAGAGCAGTGCCTACACCTGAGACTTGGCACCTCACATGGCTCATGTATGAAGGAAAATAACTACAAAAGTTAGTAAATTCAGACTGTGGTTCATATTATGAAGTACTCAATACTTTTTGCCTTGGCTATCGTCCTTTGTCAATCAAAACAAGAGCAAGCTCCTCCAGAGGCCAATTCACAGCTTCTTCCACAGAAACACTCAGAGCAAGAGCTTCACTTTCTATTACCTATAAAAGTAGACCACCTTCCAGGCTTTGTTAGTGCCTACATGGTAAATTTGAAGCATGGGCCTAATTTTAGCTCCCTAAAATGATTACTGAAAATGCAAACGGGTTGCCTTGAACCAGATTTAACACTACAGTTCCAATCCTTTGAATGAAAGGAGAGGAGGGGGGAAAAAAAAAACCCAAACACTTCACAGCTTCACTAACTTCAGTAATAATCTTCAGCTATTTTCTTCACCTTCTGCTTCTTTTCAAAGACAATGACACTGCTTTCCTGCATGTAAAGATGCACTGCAAGAACACACATCAAGAACACAGAAGCTATGCAATTCCATCGTTAGCTGGAACAACCACCAAGCATGTTGGTGGCAGAAACACTGACAGAATCAGAGCATCTCTAGTGCCTCAGACAGGAAAAAAAAAACCAAACCCAAATCACTACCAGCTGCCTACAACAGACTTTTAGGTAAGATGTTAACTTACTCCTGCTTCCTTCTCCTAGCCTAATCTCTTCTGTTAACATTTCTGAAGCTGATACTGATCACAGTTACCACTGCAAGTCAGCAATGTCTTTTTCTTTGATCTCTCTGTCAGTTTTAGGCAGTTGCACATAACAAAACTCATCTTAAATTACCTAAGACAAGAGCTGCTGTAGGGATTTCTCTGGATTTCATCCGGTAAGTCCACTCTGTTGTCTTCGCTTGGGACTCAGAATGGGATCGCCTCAGAAAACTTTCTAGATTATCAAGCAACTGCTTATTCAAGTCTTCCTGTATTTGCTGTAAACAAACAGGGAGATGATTTATTTACAAAAACATGAAAACAGCAGAAGACATTCCTTTTCCTACCCATTTCCTGTATAATGTTTAACCCTTAAAACTCTAGGGTAAGATAGGTAAGTTACACTGAGTTTTTCTTTGAACTATAAACACGTGGATTTATTCATTGTGTGGCAAAACACTGACATTCCCTTGGCTTGGAACTTTTGGTCAAATGCCTCACCAATAACTTGAAAAGCGAATGAGCTGAACTGTGCTGTCACACCACAGGCTTTAAAGAACAAGAAGAAAAACAACCCCATAATGACAAAGTGTACGCGACAGAGAAGAAATAAACCAAGATAATTAGTTAGTGGAAAAACATTGATGAAAACCCCTATTATTCCCTCTTGGCTTCCAAAACACCTGTAAATATTTTTTCTGAGGGAGCTAAATGACAACAAACATTTGGTTCCTCCAAATCTAATTTAGGATGAAAGAAAAATATCATAATAAAGGAAAGCATGAAGAATGTTTCAGAGGAAAAAATACTGAATTGCATGACTGCCACACAGGCTGCCCACATGGGCTGTGGAGGCTCCTTCTCTGGAGACATTCAAAACCCACCTGGATGAGTTCCTGTGTGACCTACTCTAGGTGGTCCTGCTCTGACAGGGGAGTTGGACTGGATGAGCTTTCAAGGTTCCTTCCAACCCTTAACATTCTGTGATTTTGCCCTTCAGGATGACTTTCAAAGAAGAATATGTGTATGCAAGAATATAGAGAAAGGGGAAAAAAACAGGGGGAGATAAAACTTTTAAAGGCAGATATATAGTGGCAGCTTTTTGTATTTCTTTTATGATGTATGGGCCCTGGCAGATCTGCCTCTAATCCAAGATATGTTTCTGCAGGAACAGACAAAAAAAACCCCTCTGTACTCTGAAGTTCAGGATTATCAATATATACTCTAGGACACACATTAAAAACAAGATGAAAGCCTTGCCCACAGTAAAATCATTATCAAGATTTATTAGCAACAAGAACTGACACTGCAGTGAAGTTCATTTAAAACAAGTGGCAAAGGCCATTTCTAGCCCCATTGATGAAGTAGCAGTCAAAGGAGCGAAGATCACATCTCCAGGACAAACTCCTGCTCACAAACCTGAGCTCCATTCCCATTATGTAGAAGTGTTCATGTTGCTCTCTGAACAACTGATAATACTGTACACAAAGTAATCTTCCTCTTTTCACCATCAGTTTATTAAAAAATATTCTTCTGGTGTTTCTGATGTTGATCGCACACCTCTGAGCTCTGACCTGATAAAATTCTAGGGCAACTCAGAAGAAACTATAATATGACATTTTGAAAGGATGAATTTATGCCACCACCTTTATCACAGCATCGTTAACAGCTCCTGTATCACCACACAGCCCATAGCAATTATCTCAGCTTCTGCTTTAGAATTCCTCAGACCTTCAATTTCTTGTGTTATTGTATCTGTTTTCACTAACCTGTCCTAGTAAGAGCCTGAATCCTTACTTTGAATGGTTCTAGTAGATATGATTTCTTATGATAAACACTTGTGGGAATTCAGTCTGCTGCAGCACCACGTTTACTCAGCTTTCTTAAAATCCATCAGCCCTTTCTTGTCAAAACAGCTTCGTTGCCGTCACTGTTTTGGTAGTGTTCCAGAAAGTACAGTAGGCTACTCTGCCTCCCAAGTGATCAATTCATTTACTTGCACGGCATCGCTTCATCTGAACTGGAGTCCAGTCTCATGAACTGGAAGTTCAGTCCCTGCTGTGACACTGGGTTTGATCATCATTATCTGTCGTTTGGTCTGAAAACCATCACCTGTACATTTGAGCTAAAATTACCACAGTACAGCCCTGCCCTTAAGCTTTTTGTTTCTAATTTGGCTCCTGGTAGTGCAGTTGGAAATCCTCACCTTATAGACAGGGAATGTTTCTAAAAGCCTGTGATGAGACAGATTACAATAAGAACATTTGCAAGTCCACTGCTGACAGCGGAGGTCAAAATTGGAATATCTTGCAAACTGAAATAAAACAGGTCCAAAATTCCTCTTGCATAAACGAAGAACATTTCTTGCAGTACTTCTGACAGATGTTCATGTTGTGGGAAGCCTGAAAGGATGTCACCACCAGGTAACAAATGGTGCTGCCACAATCGCAGCACAGTGTATGATGGACATACAAAAGCCAAAAGGGCTCTGCAACAAAGTACCTAGAGGTCAAAGCTTCACTCTTCAACACCTAAAGCAGTTACCAGAGAACTGAGGAAACACCAGCACAAGGACAGAGACTGCCAACAGATCTGTCAAGTAGCAGTACCCTGGCAAAAAAAAACCTTGGAGAACATCCTGCCAGGCTGCCTTAGCACACTAACAGAACCTCTAGACTAGAAACCCAAACCAGCAAGCCACATGCTTCCCAAGTATTGTGTCAGGTTTACTACATCAGGGTTTGAAAGTATGCAACAAATAAAATGCTGACTGGATAAAGCCCTCATCTATTTGGTCTAACTTCACAGATGATGCCACTTTGAACACAAGATCAGATCAGAGACTTTCTAAGGTCTCTTCCAACCTGAACACGATTTCGTATGTAAGAATGATCATCATCTCCCATAAGGGATAAAATGATGGTAATTCAAAACTCAGTTGAAAAAACAAAATAATAGAGATGACCCGGAAGCTGGAAGAGAAAATTCCATGTATAGCAGCAAAAGTAACTGCAGACAATCTGCCCTTTGGCAAACCAAAGCCTAAGGCAAGGCCTGTATCAGTTTGTCAACGTAGGATGAGATATCTTCCCTCACGATGAACAACAACAGAAGAAAGAATTCTGCAAACTCCTAGTAGCTTTAAAGAAAACAAGGATAAGAGACTTAGAATAGGGAAGAAGGATGATTTTCCAGATGGGAATAGCTCTGTGCTTCTGAGTGGTTAACAGAGGCTTCCACTGTGATGGGCTCTGCCTGCTACTCTAACAGAAATCCTTGTAGAGCAAGGTTGAAACTTCTTCAACCTGAACATCCTGCAGCAACTGTTGAAGGTGTAGAAGTATTGTCTCAAAAGCCTTGACAACACTGTACCAAAGACAGAAAATCCAACAAAAAGTCTTCCAGAAGTAGCTACAGAATGTCATCTTCCCTATAGTCCACAGTGTAGCTGACAAGGCAGTTTCTGGTGCAGCTGCCAACATTGCTGCCAATGCTGACAGCTAATCCATCAAGGTGAAGTGGTTGGCAAGAAGATATTAAATACACCTCTACAAACTTCTGTGTGATCCTTATAACCATCAACCATGATCTAGTGCACTGCTTGGCTAGCTATGGTTTGAAAAGGGTGCTGACTAGGCAAAGTGAGCTGGATCATGGAACAGTAGGAACAGAATTAGAGGAATTTAGGAGTTCAGCCCAAGGGTCCAGATTGTAAGCTCTATCCAGCTGGCTTCTGCTATACCTTCCAAAACAAACCTTGGGAAAAAAAAAATAGACCTCACAATGTCTAGAAGCCAACAGCAGGTAGAGAAATATGAAATACTTGCCCAGAATCCTTAACACAGAAAAGAAGAGGAAATCCTTGCTGTACAGAAGCAATTATTCATACTATAATGCCAGCCAGTTGGCTACAGGGCCACAACAACAGCATGCCATCTGACGCACAATAATTAGAAGGCCACGGTTCAGTAGGAAATGAACTCTGATCCCCAGCAGACAACTCCACTGACACTGTTCATACTAATTCAACAGATTACACTTGTGGCTGTGTCATTTGGTATTTGACATCCATGCAGTTGTGTTCTCATAAACCCACTCTGAAGCCTGGGCTGCTCTGAACTCTGTAACACTGATGTCAAGAGCAGTCGGAAATCCTCAGAGGGCCGACAAGCACCTAAGTGAATTGAAGGTAGGAAACAGCAGTATGCCAGGGATTAATAAAAAGGACAATTAGTAAGAAGAGAAGCATAGAAGCAGCAGCCTGAAGCGTCAGATGCATGTAGTTCTGTGGTTACAAGTAATGTGTAATTGATGGATTTATTATTGTTATTTTCTATTCTGGACAGGGATTTCAGTCTCAGTCAATACTTCTGGTCTTTTCATTAACTTTAACTAATTGCCCTTTCAAGCATGTAAAAAAGAAGATCTCCAGAAACAAAGAAGCAAGCAGAGTTGTAATAAATGCAAAACACTCCTTTAGTATCAGGAGCAAGACTCACCTCTGTTTCCTGTTTGATCTGATTCCATAAGGCCTGACAAGTAACGAACTGCAAATCGGTATCCCCTGAATCCTTTCTTTCTCCGAAATGAACTATGAAGATAGAAAGCAAAAGCAAGCACAAATACAGTTGTTAAAACAAAACATGTTGTGTTGAGAAGAAAATTAAGCACCTGACTGAAACAAGAACATCTTAATGTACATATATAACTGAGGGAGATGACTTTTAACCAATCAATTAACTGCTGGTATCTGGTAGAATAAGTGAGGGAACAAGCAGAATCTATTGCCAAAGCAGGGAGGCAAAAGGTAAAAAACTGGCTTCCATCTCAAATCCCAGGTAAGGACAAGGGGCAATGGGTACAAACTGGAACAGAAGAGGTTCCAAAGAAACACAGGGAAGAATTTCTTCAGTATGAGGGTGAGGACGCACTGGAACAGGCTGCCCAGATGGCTTGTGGAGTCTCCTCTGGAGACATTCAAAACCTCCCTGGACAAGTTCCTGTGTGACCTACTCTAGGTGGTCCTGCTGTCACAGGGGGGGTTGGACTGGATGATTTTTTGAGGTCCCTTCCAACCCTTGAGAATCTGTGACTTTGTCCTTCAGGATGACTTTCATGGAAGATGAGACAGAGCTGGAGTAAAATGGGAGACCGAATAGAAATTAGTATAATTGAGTGAGGTTTTGCTCAACATTTTTCCTCCCACAGTCTATCTTTCCCTCAAAAAGAGAAAAATAAAAGCCCATGCTTGGAAACTTTCCTCAGCCCACAGCATACATTTAGCAGGCCTGGTGTAGCTTTAAGGCTTTGCTAGCACCACCTGGAAGAACATAGAGACTGAAGGTTAAGTAAACAGTCTGTTAACTGCTGGCTGTTACAGGGGGATGTGAAACATACCTCATTTTTTTTTTCTAAACAAATGCATACAATAAAACTTTATTTGCTAGCCATTAGTGACCATTTGGTGGCCACTAAATGGAGCATCAGCAGTGGTCTGATCTGACCAGCTGAACAAATTCCATCTTTCAAAGCTTTAAAGACACCCAAAACAGTCCTGTAAATGATGAACAAGGGGCATCCCTCACGCTTCATTTTCATTGTTTCACACTATTGTGGGGTTTAATATTAACTACTGATGTTGAGAAGTTTCACTACTGAAACTTCACACTTGACAGGTTTGGGCTTCCGGACTGGACAGATGCAAATCAAAGTACCATTTATTTAGAACACCATTCTAACTGAGCCAGCAATGTGCCCTCATGGCCAAGGCAGCCAATGGCATCCTGAGATGCATCAAGAAGAGCGTGGGCAGCAGGTCAAGGCAGGTTCATCTGGAGTCCTGTGTGCAGTTCTGGGCTCTCCAGATCAAGAGGGACAGAGAACTGCTGGAGAGAGCCCAGCACAAGGCCAACAAGATGATCAGGAGACTAGAGCATCTTTCATACATTTCTTATTTCCCTTCTTGGTTCTAATGGCTCATTAATAACTCAAACTCTTTTCTCTCCAAGTCTGTTTTGAGTCTGTTTTGCCTGGGACACTAATTCCTGAGTGATCTCCCTGCCCTTATCTCGACTCACAAATGTCTCATTATGTTTCTCTCTCCCCTGTCCAGTTTAGGAGGGGAAGTGATATGACTTGACGGGCACCTGACACCCAGCCAGGGCTAAACCATCACAAAGTGGCTCATTCAGACTCTTCAGATAGTTTGTCAGTCAGCCAATAATTTGTGGTAGCATGGAAAGGAGTTCTCTTGTAAAAAAACAATTAAAAAATGTGCAAAGACAGTTATACAATCTTGATTGCTGGAAATGAAAAAAAAAAGCCATATTTACACTCGCTGACAACTTGCTGGGATTCCTCTGAAGAAATGAGTTTTCAGCAATACTGATATCAAGGAGTAACAAAAATCCTTATGTCGCTGTGACAGAATTGAGTCAGATGTGGTGAAACTTCCAGGACTAACTCTTTTCAAACATAGAAATATAGATTAAAATGGACTAACCTGTTTTCTGAGATACTCTTCTCTTCTTGGGACTTGGCTTAAAAACAAAGCAGCCCTAGAAAATAGCAGAAAAAGAAACCCTTCAATACAAGCATCAATCACCTTTAATTTCAGTGCTCCACTAAACCAACCATTTGAACTGAACTGTCAGCATCTCATAGATATCAACTTGCACACTGTCCCTTTATATTCCTGTTTTAAGCTGGAAAATCAGCAGAAGCAGTATCCCAGCATATTTGAGAGGAGCTTTTTCATCCTTCCTTTACATCCTTCAATTCAACCATAAGAGCAGCAGATTCTTTGAACGTCTTATAGCCTGCAGCAGGAAGGAGGAAATGAAACACATGGATTAAGACTCAAATTCTGAAAGGTATTTTTCATTTTCCTCCAGAAAACATGACATTTCTTCTCCCATCCTCTCAAAGCATAATGTCTTTTAAAATAGTTTTAATAATTTCCTATCTATCAGAAATTCAGTAAGGGTTGGAAGGAAACACATAACTGTTCAAGGTAAGACGACCAGATAGACTGATTCAACTCTGTATTTCTCAATGGAGATGCTCATCCAAGCAAATATTAGTGAACTCAACCTGGGACAGTTCACCCATTAGCATAAGAATGGTCTAGTGAAAACAAAACTCCACATGTATGTGTCACTTTGATCACAGGTACTGTGATCTGTCAGGTGACTTTGGACATGTTAATTCCTTTCTTTTGAAATACAAAATTGCAGCCAAACAACAATATCGATATTGGCCTCCTGTGAAGAACAGCCTTATGAACTGGAGATGTCTTCAGGTATTTTCCATTTCACCTAGAAACCACCTAAAACTGGCTGAACAAACATTGTGGTTATTCTATAGATTCTAAACACTGGAACAATTCCATTACAAAAGACTATGCCACAGCCTTATTTAGGCTGCAGTACATAGAGGTCAGAAAAGTAATTCACAAAGAGCACAACTGGAATTGAATAAACTAATTCTAAATCATTCATAGGC
This sequence comes from Urocolius indicus, assembly GCA_013401255.1. Taxonomy (NCBI): domain Eukaryota; kingdom Metazoa; phylum Chordata; class Aves; order Coliiformes; family Coliidae; genus Urocolius; species Urocolius indicus. The sequence continues at coordinate 31,359 of WBNH01009779.1, forward strand.
AAAAAGAAACAAATCAAACACATATTATTTAATGCTTTACAAGCATTGGATCTCCCTGCACTACTGGATGTAGAAGGGACCAGAAAGCAAAACAGCAGAGAAGGATTGCATGTAAGACACAGGAGGCAAGAGGAAGGATGTTTCACCATCTAATTAAAGGCAACGGGCACTTATGGATTAAGTTCTGTTTTGGATTAAGTTCTAACTTTACTCCTGAAGGTGATAACCTGCATGGCACCCTACACACCAGAAGATTCAGCTGCACGTCACAATCTGGTGACAAAAGAGGAGTCTTCAGATGACAAATCACATCCCCATTGCTATTGTTGGCTACACAACCGAGCAAGGCAGGAAATAAACGTCCCAACACAACACGTTAAGCCTTGCTACATATTCACACTCTGATGAATGCACTGTCCCTACTGGCCAGCCTTGACTACAGGACAGAGAAGAGCTTTCAACTCAGAAACATGAAGGCTAACAGACGAAAGCTGACAGATGTTTGGCAATACATAGGCACGACAGCCCTCCTTTTATTTCTCCATTACATTAGTTTCTGGGGGAAGATGCGATAAGTGCTTCAACGTGGCAGCAAGCACCTTAGTTGGAAAGTGACTAAAGCTACAGCCACTGCACTACGGATCGGCTCTAGGTGAGGTTTGACTTCAAACACGAGCGCTTTTTGTGTGGCAACAAGTGAGAGGAGCAAAGGCAGGAAGGCTGACTGCTGCGAGAAGAGCTGTAAGAAACAGTGATGCTGGTTTTGCAGGCATGGAACCCAAGCAATTAAGACACAGAACTTTTGTCCTTATATGTGCCTTTATAATGTTAACTGACTGACCTCAAGACCGGTGTCTGCATCTCAAGGTTGTTATTTGTAGCTCAAGACTGATGTCTGCATCTTTTTAATGTTACCCAGGTAAACGATGGGTCCTAAATATTGGGACTGTGAGGGAATGGGTGACCATTTACAAGAACCAGACATCCCCTGAGGGGATTTTGTAGG
>WBNH01009779.1:37778-59183 GCA_013401255.1 Urocolius indicus
AGATCAGTCAGTTAGTTAACATTATAAAGGCACATATAAGGACAAAAGTTCTGTGTCTTAATTGCTTGGATTCCATTCCTGCAAAAACAACATCATTATTTATTACAATGCACACCCCAGGCGTGTTTAAACTGGAAAGAGTGGCATTTTTTATTTTTTTTCTTTTCCTGCATCTCTTCTTGTTTAAATCGCTTTGTTCTTTGTTTCAATTTCAGCTTGCAAAGGTTTTGGATGTGCCACCGGAACATTTAATAAAGTCCGTGTCTGCAGTTCCCGTCTCCAAACAACGGTAGCGTTTGACGTTCTTGTCTTAAAATGCTGTGTCATGTTTTGGTGTTTCCTGCTGTGTTAATTGGTGGCAAAATGGAGCTTGAGAGGGGGCAAAAAAGAAATGCACAAACCCCAGACTTAAGCTAATGTAAGAACTAACAAACCCCATGCTTAAGCTAATGTAAGAACTAACAAACCCCAGACTTAAGCTAATGTAAGAACTAAATGGTAACAAGATATCTAAAGTTTAATTAAATCGCTGTATATTTCTAAGCCAGCTCAAGGGGGATAATTGCCTCAAAAGCTCTGCAAATTATAGACAGTGCTTGAATGGCGAATGTTAAGCTGCTATCTGCACGTGAAACCACTTCGAAGAGATGCAAAGTTATGGGTTTTCTTTCAGTGTCCTGCTTGAGAGTTGTAATGATGTTAGCATGTCAGTTACCTTTATTCATGACCATGATTTGTGTTTATTGTGGGGTTCTCATTGTATCTACTTTCGAGTTGTGTTAGAGCAAAGGTGATATTTGGCCTTTAGATGCATCTTTCATGTGCATGCAGCTGGGTTATGCATGGCAATTAGACGTCATATGCAGAGTCACAGAATGGGAGGGGTTGGAAGGGACCTTTAGAGATAATCCAGAAGCAGGTCCACCTAGATCAGGTCACACAGGAACGTCTCCAGGTGAGTTTTGAAAAGCTCCAGAGAAGGAGCCTCCACACTCCCCGTGGGCAGCCTGTGCCAGGGCTCCCTCACCTCAAAAGGAAAGAAGTTTTTCCTTATGTTCAAGTGGAACTTTTTGTGTTCCAGCTTTTGTCTGTTATCCCTTGTCCTGTCACTTGACACTACAGTAAAAAAAGAGATGTCCCAACCTCCTGATATCCACCATTTAAATATTTGTAAATATTAAGGAGATCCCCTCTCAGTCTCCTCCAGACTAAACAGCCCCAGTTCCCGCAGCCTTTCCTCATCAGGAAGATGTTCCAGTCCCCTGATCATCTTGGTGGCCCTGTGCTGGCCTCTCTCCAGCAGTTCCCTGTCCCTCTTGAGCTGAGGAGCCCAGAACTGGACACAGGATTCCAAATGAGGCCTCAGCAGGGCAGAGCAGAAGGGGAGCAGAACTTCCCTTGACCTGCTGCCCACACTCTTCTGGATGTATCCCAGGCTGCCATTGGCCTTCTTGGCCACGAGGGCACATCGTTGGGTCATGGTCAGTTTATTACCAACCAGCACTCCCAGGCCTCTCTCTCAGAGCTGCTCTCCAGCAGGTCACCCCCAAGCCTGTTCTGGTATATGGGCTTGTTCCTCCCCAGATGCTGAGTCAAACCCATCATTTCAATTTTTTCCCCCCTGATTTGCATATGTTTTTGTGTTTTCCAGGCATGGTGCTGATTTCCAGGTTTCCATTGCTTCTGTAACAGAAGTCAGCTCTAGTGATTGCTTAGCCCAAGACCCTAACCTTCAAGCTCAGAAGCTGGCTGAAAGGGTATGCCAGTGCATTAATCATATATGTATATATACACAATGTACAATAATAAAGCTACAGACTGGAGGTGTAACAGGTGACTTGTGGAAACAGACTCTATAACTCAAAGAAGGTGTGTTTATTCGGTGTGGGGCACAAGGGGGATCGCTCCACCACAAACCTGCACACCGACTGGGCAACTTGCTTGGCTTATATTTGTTACAAAGTTACAAAATCACATGATGAGATTATCTGCCTATACAAAGACACAACCTGTCCCTGATTTCCCATGTAAATTAGGTCTTTTCTTCTTTTCATTTGCGTGATGTCTCTCGATGATAGTCCTTGATGGTCTTTGGGGCCTGGGGATGAAGGCTGATAAGTCTTGAGGCTTTCTCACCCCTTATTTCTGCACAACTTCAGATGTCACATGGCCCCTCACAGAACCGGTTTCTGCCTTCAAGGAAGCTGGATGACCCTGGAGGTACCGTGTAAGGGAATAAGCAGGACCCCCACACCTTGTGTGTGAATTCTGTCTGTCTGAAATAGAAGCTTTCCAACAAATCAGCTTTATACTACTGCAATAAGTCAGTATAAGGTTTATTAGTACACGTTAGTATAAAGCTCTACATCACAGGCATCAAAAGGTAGATAGTATTCTTTCTGCAAGCATCTGTTTGAGTCAGAATAATTTAATGGCTGCACCTAGTGTAATTGTACATAGAACCTTCACAGGGGATTGGAGAAGCAGTTTTAATTAAAAATTCTAGCGAAATTACTGATTTGAAGTAGTTTGAGAGTAAATAATATTAGTGAAGTTAGGAGAGTATCTAAAGGACATGACGTGGTCTGTACTGTTACCTGGCTTTTGAGGAAGATACTGAGAATGCAGGGGCTTGGAAAACCAAAGACTGCAAAATCCGTCACTTGAGTGGCAATGGGTAAATTTAGCCTGTGGAACACAGAGGTCAGACTTTCAAATCCCTAACTGCTTGAAACTGGGGTTTCTTAGAACAACATTTTAATTTCAGATGTGTTAGTCTGGGAAATATCAGTAACTGAGATGTTAAGTACAGCATGCAAAAAAGAAGCAGCAGGCAAAACAAGATCCACAGAAGTGACACAGACCTGGAAGGATGGGAGAGAAACACAAATTGGAAGAAGCTGGCATGCATAAAGTTGAACCAAAGTGGGATCAGAAAGGTGATGGTGATGACTGAGGGATCTTTGGAGCTGAAAAAAAAATCCTCTCCGGGTGTAAAAATGTGTTGCTGGTGGCAATGCAGAGGAGTGTGAACTAGGAAACTCTGGCAAAGTTAAGTTGCAAAGAGGAGCTTGAATAAAGAAAGTGCAGAGGATTCTTCATTTGCATCAGAAAGAGCAAACTTAAGAAGGAAGAAGTTGAGCTGCTATGTGACCAGGAGTTGAACAGGACAATTAAAACCCATTGTAATACTATTGAGAAGCTCAACTTTTTTCTCCAGTCCTTGTTCCCTGCTGAGATGTTGAAGAGATCTGTATCTTGGACCCATTCTTGTTAATAGGTGAATATTCTGAACTGATCCTGCACAGGTGTTCAACCAAACATTCTGAAACAACTGAAAGATGAGCTAGAACCATAAAATAATAGAGGTTGGGAAGGACCTCAGGAAGTGATTTGTCCCATTTCTTCACTGCAGGTTGTTGAGGGGTTTTGGGTGAGGTTAATGAGGACTTTTGAAATCCTGTCAGGTATTGAAAGCCTTCAAGGGTTTCACAGCCTCCCTGGGCACTCCATTTCAATTACTCTACTTCAATGATTCTAATTTCAATGACTATTTTTTTCCCCCTTGTATGTAGTCTGTCACCTTAAAACCAGCTGCTGTTCCCAGTGTTTAGAAAGCTGCAAGTTATCTCTCTCCTTTATTGTTTGTGGCTCATTAAGTAACCCTGGGACATCTTTACATGAAAGAGCAATTGTAATGGTAAAGAAGAACAGACCTTCAGTAGAAGCCTCCACTCAGTTAGACAAAGGGAAGAAAATCCATTAATCTCTTAGGAATGGATTTTTTGAGTAGTGGATAAAGGAAGATGCATTTACTATAATTTGTTTAGATTGGTCACGTCCATCCACAAGGTAAGCAGCAAGTGTAAGAAATCAGCAAAATACGACCAAAAACTAGCAGAGAGGCAGAAAAATATAGGCTAATACCAGGTTTTGTTGTGTTAAACAGCTGATATGAGTGCCTCAAGGTTCAACAGTATGTTCTTAGTTGCTTCTCAGGAAATAAGTCACAATATTTGCAATATAGAGGTTTAGGTGAGACAGAAGAGAGATTTTTTCCTTGTTGACTAAAATAGCCTGATTAGTAAGACAATGTGATACTAAGTGAAACATTATATGCTCTGACGTACAGAGAATTGTCTCTTGGAAAGGTCAGAACTGTCTTGTTTCCATTGGGCTTTTGATTTCATCTGTCTGCCCAATTCTGGTTTCATCTTTGAACTGTTAGTTCTTTGTGAAAGGGACGTTGTGTTGTGGGGTTTTTATGCCTCTGGATAGCACAGTGGCATTTTGGTCTAAGTCTGAGGCATGGGGTGATCTCCTTACTAAAGAACCCCAGGACAGCTGGAGGAGAGACGGTTAAAACTATGGAGAGGCCAGATGAACACTCACATGAAAGAGATGGAAAGTGACAGATTATGTGAGAAAACAGAATGTTTATCAGCAGAAACAGTTGGGAGAAAGTCTGGTGGGAATTTCTGTTGTCTCTCTGCCCTGAAATTGTAAAGGACCTTTTGTAAAATGATAAGGTGGGCAATTTTATTTATGTAGCTTGTGAATAAACATCCACTCACAAAACCATTTGTTGGTACTGGTGCTTGTGAGTGTTAAAGAACTTCAAGACTAAGCACAGTTTCATCTCTTTGGTTAAGTTAGTTGTCTAAGCTGGAGACCTAGCATGGAGGTAGGATTTCTTCTTTATGCTGATGGGCTTCAGCAGGAATGTATAGCTTACCTCTCTCAAAAGATACTAGTCAAGTGATAAAGTGATTTAGTCATTTTTCATATGTTTCCCATCCCTCTTTTTAACACTTTCTCAGCTATGGAAGATGGCTGGTTTAATAAGAAACACTCAAACCTGAGACCCAAACTCTCAGCCCGTGAGACACTAAAATTTGTGTAAAGAGGAGGTCAGTATTAGGGGTTGAGTGCCCAAATATCCCTTATGGGTTTAGAATTTTCAAAATAGGGGCCACATTTTAATTGTAAATGAAATTGTTAATAAATTAGCCTTTAGCATCTTTATTTTCTATCACTAGCTATTATAGAATGTTACCATTAAGGTCAGAAGCTTCAAGAAACAGCTTTTGTCTCGTGTTTTCTTTGAGGCATTACTCTTGATTGATTTAGTTTATTTAAGTGCTATCTGGTACTGCTGTCAAGCACATCTCAGCTTCTGTGTGTGCAAAGGGACCAACTGCTGCTCCCTGTCCAGACCATACACACGCAGGGACCGAAGTGAAGCACATGTGTGACATTTCAGGCCAAGTGAACTGAGTTAACTCAGAACTGTTAAAGCATGGATTGGAAATAATAAAATCCTCCTTTTTACAGCACCGTTGATGAAATGATCCATTTGTGATTGCTTCAAGCAAATACCTAGCATTTAATTCTTATAGTGGATTAAATCAATATAGTGGGCTGAATTACAGCTTTCTATTTTACCTGTTTTCACGTAGAACTTCTGTTTCATTTTGTTCTTTCAGCTCAAATGTGATGCTGTAGTGAGTGAAATCAGTGCTGGTCCAGGAACAGTGAACTTTACAATAAACAGGGAATTATTAGCAAAGGTGAGTGCTGAATTTCAGGGCTGTTAAGGTAAAATGAAATTGTTCAATATAAAACTAAAAAAATACTTTCTTGTTGTCTTAAGTATTTTTTATGTAAAATTCTCTTAAGTTCTCCTCAGGGATCCCTGTTACTGATTTGTTATGTAAGGCCTAGTATTTGGAGTGAGGCTCAGGAAAGATTATCCTTATGAGGAAACGATGTATTTACCATTCACTGATAACCATAACTCCTTTTTCTTCTCCCTTGCTGCTCGAAAGCAAGCAGAATGTGAGCTAATCTTGGTGAACTTGCTTCTGCAGAAAGGTTGGAGTGGATGATCTCTAAAGGTCCCTTCCAACCTTACCATTCTATGATTCTATAAAAAGGCAGGCTTGGCATCTGCTTTGTGTTTCTACAATATACAACTCAAAAGTTTTGGTTTTGCGTGTAAAGACTCGTTTAAAATTGAAAACAATGATGCAAAGATACCTGAAATAAAAGTATTTGATAGCATTACATACTTTGGTGGGGGTAAAAAAAAAACACCAACGAAAAAGAAGATGTATTCCTCAAAGTCCAATGCCTGACTGAAGCTGAAAACTTCATTTGTTAAACCAATAACTCAGCAATGTCTCAATTGTACTGTCTCTGGATTATTTGCCAGAGCTTCCTAAAGCTAAGTGGATGGCTGGTACTGTTAGGCTGATGTGTGAATGAAAGCTTTGCTAAGCCAGTTCAACTAACTTGGCAAACATTGTATGTTGATCATGGCCTTAATGTTTAGGTGTAGCAACTCTTGTAGAAATGATATTGTGGTTTTAGACAATGAACCATACGTCAGTTAGGGACAAGAAACTGTGTTTTACCTGGTACTGGTAAAGCTCTCTTCCCATCAGGACTTCCACTGAGTCAATTTGGCTTGTAGTCCTTTCTCCCTGAATGGTGAGACCCTTTCACAGAATCTTAAGGGTTGGAAGGTACCTTGAAGGATCTAATCCAACCCCCCTCCCAGAGCAGGACCACCTGGAGTAGGTCACACAGGAACTCCAGGTGAGGTTTGAATGCCTCCAGAGAAGGAGACTCCACAACCTGTCTGGATTGCCTATCAAACAGCTTTATCCAGTTACTTTTTGATTACCTCTTTATTATCAGTCCATCTTGGTAAGAACACAGGAGCTGACTATTCACTGGAAGAGTAGTTTCAGTGGTAAATTTTATACATGGGCAGGATTTCACAAGGTGCTTTATCCTTAGGGGTTCTTGTCAGTTTTATGATTCAAGCAAAACTGTATGAGTGGCCTAGTAGAGTTTTGCTGGAAAAAATGTGGAATTAGGACATGTAATTTCGTATTACAACACTGAGGAGAGGGGGGGAAATAAAACCTGTCTGTAAATTTCCCTAATGAAGAGTCTGTGGATAAATGTGACAATTTGTGTGTGTGTTTCTAGCTTACCTTCTCAGGTGCTATAATAAGAAAACAAAGTTTTTTCTACAAGTGACATTCCTTTTTTAAAAAGGAAATAAAATTGGTATCTATTGCAGAAGAATTTTAAAGTGACTTGTGTGGAGAGGGGAGGGGAAAAGAAAAGTTTCCACTGATTGGAGATTAACAATTCCATTCACACTGTTAAAGGCCTCTGTTATCTTCAGGAAGTTTTTTCCAATACATACAGCTTCATATATGAGGTTTTGTAGTGTATTGGCATCTGTGTGACAAACTGAAGTTTGTAGGGTATGTACAGGGACTAACTTTGCTGTGTTATTGATAATATAGTAGGCATAGAGGTCATCTTCCCACAAACTGTTCAAGCTGTTGAGGAGATGTTTTAAGGCATTTTACACACATCTCCATATTTTCAAAGTAGACACATTTTTGTACAGACCCTTCACAATGTCCTTACAGATTTGCAGGTGAGGGAAAGGACACAAGGTGTTTGGACACATGAGGGTTAAATAGTTGGGTTTCTTTGGCACTGAAGGAGTAGAAAGCAAAGCGGATTTTGGTGCCTAGAAAAACTTAGCAGTTTGAGTAGAATGTGAGTGTATTCAGTTTTCCTCTTCATGTTATAAAGTCACTTGGTAGTTCTGAGGAGGCTTAAATTCTTGCAAGTATCTCTTGGTCTTTTTTTTCGTTTCCTTGCTGTAGATACATGATCTCTTTTAACAGGAAACTAACAGAACACGAGGCAGATACTATTGCTAAAAATCATTCATGAAGAAATACAGTGGCCATTGATGTAACTGGAAAAAGGTAGAAACATGACTATGCCTCCTGTTGTAGGATTAACTGTTTATGCAACTGAAATGAGAAACAGCCAAGGCTTTTTTTGTCACACTCAACCACTGAGTTGCACAAACATGACCTGGCTGTCAGGACATGTAAAGGACAAGACTCCTAGGAATTGCAGAGAAATGGCCAAACACTTCCAAGTGTGCCTAGATAAGATGTATTCATGGGAAGAAAATGCTTTTGAGGAAGCTTAGAGAAACACTGTGTAGCTTCTTTTATGAATTAAAAATAATTTACAAAAACACTGAGACCATTTGGCTGCACGATGAGGTGAATTCTCTAGTGAAGTTTGCTGCTCATAAGCTCTCCTACTTTTTCATCTACATCTATGGTCTAGTTCTACTCTTTATTTTGAAATGTGCTGCCTGAATGAGGATAAAAGAGGGTCCTGGCTAGCATAAGGTAACACTCCTATTTACATCAGAACATGAGGTAACTGTTCTAGCCGTGTACTTAGCCTAAGTTTCCTTTCCAGTCCACTGATTATCCCCAGGTTGCTCTCTTGCCCTTTCTTTTTATGTAACTAAAAAATCGTTACTGTTTACAAATATCTAAAGGGTGGGTGTCAGGAGGTTGGGGCACCACTTTTTTCTCAGGTATCCAGTGACAGGACAAGGGGTAATGGGAAGAAGCTGGAACACAAAAGTTCCATTGAAACATAAGGACAAACTCTTTCAGTGTGAAGTGAGGGAGCCCTGGCACAGGCTGCTCAGGGAGGGTGTGGAGGCTCCTTCTCTAGAGGTTTTCAAAGCCCTCCTGGACACGTTCCTGTGTGACCTGATCTACGTGGACCTTCTTGAGCAGGAGGTTGGACTAGATGACGTTTAAAGGTCCCTTCTAACCCTACCATTCTACGATTCTAATCAAAACTAGGCTTTCCACTTCCTTTTTTCATCAACTTCAGCCCTGATTTTCACCAGAACTCTGCCTGCAATTCCTCTCTTTTAATTGACCAGATAATGACTTTCAAAAGTTAATGACATTTTCATCAGCATGTGAGATCTTGTTTGCTTGGCAGCCCAGCCATCTAATTACTAATGTGAAGAAAGGCTGTGGGATCAGTCTTTTGTGTGCTTGGTTAACTGTTTTCCTGGTGACATTTTGTGCAAACAAAATTTTCTTCCTTGGGGTTTAGACTGTGTTGCAGCAGGTGCTGAAAGACGGCTCAGAGTATGGAGTAAAAAGTGAACTTTTCTCCAGAGTTTCTAGACAAAAGGCAGTGATTGACTTCAGGTGAGCACATGTGATAAGTCCTTTGAGAAAAATGCTCATTGATATTTTGCTGATTGCTGTTCATTGCTGTAATGTATGATGCCTCTCAAGTTAAAATCATATTTATGGTATTCTATTCAGCTATATTTGATACTCCAGTATATTTGCCAAGTAGAGTACTAATTACATTTAGGAAATTGAGGCTTTTTTTGTCAGAATATATTCTTGGTATTTAAGGTGTTCACACTGTCCTCTACTAAGAATATTCTCATTTAGTGCATAATAGCATTCAGTTTTTAATTAGGCTTTTTTATTTTGTTATCAAGAGACGTGATCTGAATTTTCTGCCTCTAATCTATTTGGTTTTTTCAGCTTAATACCTGACTCATTAAAGCAGCCAGGCATTTGTCCTGCTAAATCTTCTCAATTGTTAGCCCCAACATTTCTGTCCAGTACAATTTTGTTTACAGCCACTTGCTCATGAAATAAGTGGCTGACTCAGATCTATTTTATGTGTGAAGACTTTTGTTCACTTATGCTCCCTCTGCAGGCTTCCATGAACATGGAAAGTAAGCACTTGGCTTTAGTTTTAAGGGTGATTTTCCATAGCTGAACTTCAGGGCAAACACTTGTTGGATACAGATTGTTTTAGGGGGTGGGGAGGAGGCATTTTTGGTAGAAGACAATGTGATTTTTAATTAACGATTCCAAGAGTCCCCTGTCATCAGATTGATCTCTTATAAAGGTATAAGGAGAATGGGCCATATGTCTAAAACGTTACAAAGTGACTTTGTCACTAGTGTAGCTGGGGTTTGGGAGGCTCTTTGTTGTGGAGTTGTTTGTGGTTTCTTTTTCCTTGTAACATTGGTTGTTAACTGATATTGGAGGAAAAGGTGGTTGTATAGGAAAATTTGCTGTCTAGAGCACAAGCTACTCAGGTAATTTTTAAGGGAAAACTGAAAGTGGTGCTTAAATTTCAGTTCTACTAGATACATGAGTTGAGTTCTTTTCACTTGGTGATCTGCAAGTCTTGATTAAACACTGAACAAACATTCTTTGTGAACATTTCTTACAGCTCCCCTAATATTGCCAAAAAGTTTCACATAGGACATTTGCGCTCCACGATAATAGGTAAGTCCAAAAAGGGTGGCTTTGCCTTCCTGTTTCACCTGACAGGGGAGCTCTGCTAACAACAGGTGAGCTCTGCTAACCATCCACTCTTCCAGCAAAGTGGCAGTGTCAGGGTTGACTTCCTAATTAAAAACCTTCTGCTCGTTATGCAGTGAAGAAAAGAGTGTGTTGTATTGCTGACAGATTCAGAGTCACACATAATACAGTTTTATGACTCTGAACGTTAAATAAAGTGGTTTAAAATTGTTCTGCAAAGACACTTGGGGCAGTTTTCATTGAGGTGTTAGGAGAGTCCTTCGGATTTTGAATTTCCAATCACATAGCAGTCAAGGTGGTCGTGTCTTAGTGGCTGTCTTGCAAAAAGCTTGCTTTTGTATGTTAATTGCTTCATGTCAGTATTACTGACACAATTGCTGTAATTTGTAATGAAAGGATGAATAAGTGTATTGTGCAGTACTCTGACGTCACAGGGAAAATATTATCTCTCCTTCCTTTCCCTCTCTTACAAGAAAAACTGAGAAGTTACTAGTGGAAGATCCTACAGCATCTGTGCAGCTAATAATGTATTAGTTTTTGATGATATGTATCGTATGTAATTGTTCATTACATAAAGTTAATAATTCTGCCTCTTTGTGGACTAATAATTGAGATAAATGACATATTTTGGGCTCTTTATCTTCCTTTTTTTGGATCCTTTGCTATAGAAAAAAACTACTTCAAAAATAGTTCTGTAGGTCAGTGTTTGTCCAACAGTAAGAGAATGAATTGGCTGAAGAGAAGGGAATTGAAAGTAATTGCACTCTATAGTGTTGTGTTACAGTAACAGAAGAAGAGAGAGCTTTGCTTATCCTTTTACATCAGCATTCTAGTTTAAAAGGTATCCTTGAAGCACGGGAAAAGAGGAAAAGGTGCCAGTATTTCTTCTTGGCAATTGTATGGTTGTAGCTAAGCTCAGGAACAAGAGGAAGGGGTTTTGTTGTAGTAACAGAACCAAGTTGGTGCTTGCACGATACGGTAAGTCTGGGGCATGTCAGGCAGTGTGTTAAGTGCAGAGCTCAGTGGTGCTCTGGCAGTATCTAGACATTCAAGTCTTTCTTTTCTCTTTTGAACATCACAGTTAACAGCAATATGTGAGTTCTGAAGCTTGCTTAACCTCCTGGTATGAGGTTTCCTGACCGTGATGGGAATTACATATACTGCTTCCTATTTGTGAGAATACAAGCCTTTAAGAAGTGTTTTCCATGTTCATGTACCGAGCAGTGTGTGTGTGCTCACACACACACACGTGTGTGTTTCCATCACTATTGTATGACACATATTATGGCACCTTTCAAATGTGCCAGCCTTTCTTTCCCTGCTCAGAACACTGCTGCTTTTAGTTGGGAAGTATTTTAGCAAATTCTGTGGGCTAGTTCATCTGTTTGGCTTCTCCTTCTCATTTTCAATACAAAGCCAGAAAACTTTTGTTGGGATGAGAGGCTACCTCCTTATTATTATCACAGTAATAATACCAACTTTCTTTCTTTACTAGGGAATTTTATAGCAAATCTCAAAGTTGCACTGGGACATGAAGTAATAAGAATAAATTACCTTGGTGACTGGGGCATGCAGTTTGGTACGTTTTAATATTTGTTTCTCCTGTTCTCTTTTCTCCTGTATAATATGATCTGTGTTTCCAGCTTCAGTTATTTGCAGGCCCATTTGATTCACTCTGGGCTCGTGAAGAGTAGTGTTTTGCTTCCATACATGTAATTTGTAGTTAATTTCCTTAAAATCTGAACAAAACAATCCAGACTTATTCATCTGCAGTACGATTCAATGTACCACTGTACGTGGAATAACAGGAGGACGTTTACCCAACAGTCCCTCTGACCCTTAGTTCCTCTCTCAGATTGCAAATGTGTAATTTGGGGTTGATTTTTAAAGGGCAGTGTACATTTTTTTTCTGAGTGTGCTGCTTGTACCTTTGGAGCTCTCATAGCTTGAGCAGACTTCTTTTGCTGTGCATGCATATTACCATAGCTAGTGCATGTCTACTGTATTCCTGTCTTCCTTATTCAGATTTTGCATTTGTGACAGAGATGGAACAGTAAGCTTGCCACCATAACCTGTGCTACACCTGTACACACAGCAAGAGAGAATAATTGTAACAACATTTATATTTCATGCTTGATTGTCTTTGTGTGCCTTTCTTTTATCTGTTGGTTTTTGTTCCCTCTGGAAACTAGTTTATTATTCATAGAGCATAATCAACTTGCACAGTGATTGCATTTTGGCAGGCTGAGGCCTAGAGAGTTTGTGTTCTTAAAGATATCCCAAGGCTTCCTCCAAAATACTCAATTTCCCTTTAAAGAGAGGTATGTAAGTGGAAAATGTGCAAGTGAATAGGCCTTAGAAAACTGTCAGTCTTCCATGCACATACACACTCCTGCTTCTTCTGAATCACAGAATGTCAAGGGCTGGAAGGGACCTCAAAAGACATCCAGTTCATCCCCTGCCAGAGCAGGGCCACCTAGAGTAGGTCACACAGGAACTCGTCCAGGTAGGTTTTTAATATCTCCAGAGAAGGAGACTCCACAACTCATCTGGGCAGCCCCTTCCAGTGCTCCCTCAAAGGGAAGAAGTTTTTCCCTTGTGTTTCTTTGGAACCTCTTCTGTTCCAGCTTGTACCCACTGCCCCTTGTCCTATCATTGGCCATCACTGAGAAAATGATAATGTCCATTAAATAAGCAAGAACTGAAAAATCCTCTCATGTTAAGCCTAGCATGACTTGGTAATAATTCCCTGGACATTTTTATCCTATTGCTGGATTGGTAAACATCCTTTGTATGTATCAATAGACAATCCACAAGATTCACAACTTTGTGGATTTCTGTTGTTAATCTTGCATTTTAAATTGATTCATATTCTCCTCACCTTGTCTAATTTTCCACCCAAAGCTGGTTTTGACATATTTTTAAGTATTTAAAAGAAGGCAGACATGCCCATTTCTTCATTCTTGAAAGCTGGAACATCTGTGAAAGCTATAAAACTCCTTCACATCTTTTGCAGTGAGTTCTGAAAAGTGTCTGCATATTCATTTTCAAATGACAAACATAAAGTGCAATACCTCTTAATACCTATTAAGCAATCTCTTTTGCATTTATGCTTCCCCCTCCAGTTTTTCTGGCACCACTTTTTGTAGGAACACCAATGAATAAAGGGTGAGTGTCAGGAGGATGGAGCCAGGCTGTTCTCAGTGATGGCCAGTGACAGGACACGGGGCAATAGGTGCAAGCTGGAACAGAAGAGGTTCCAAAGAAACACAAGGAATAACTTCTTCCCTGTTGAGGTGAGGGAGCACTGGCAGGGGCTGCCCAGATGGGCTGTGTAGTCTCCTTCTCTGGAGACATTCAAACCCACCTGGACGAGTTCCTGTGTGACCTACTCTAGGTGATCCTGCTCTGACAGGGGGGTTGCACTGAATGGTCTTTCGAGGTACTTTCCAACCCTTGAATTTCTGTGATTCTGTGAATCAACTTTATGAACAGAGTTAGGTTAAAATGTTAGCATAAATACCCTGCTTTTACTCCATTTATATAGTGAGTGTGGGTAACTAAAATATATTCAGTTGTACTCCTTTTCCTTCTAGAGTCAATTCCTGGGGTTTCAGCATTGAATAAAACATTCTGATGACTGGAAGAAGTGATACAATATTTTTTTCCTTTGTTAAATTATTTCTTCCACAGCTCATCTTTCCTGATCCTGTTTCTGATCAAGCACTAGTTTATAGTAGAGCTTTGTTTCACTCAGGATTCATTTCATGGGAATTGAACACAGGATGAGTTCACCTAAAATTCAATACATTTCATCATAGCATATTTCATTCATTATTACCCCTTGGGCATCATTTTATCACTGTGCTGTTGTATAACGAACGTGGCAAGGACAGTTAAGCAACAAAATGCAATGTGGTTAAAGGGCTTCTCAGCTGACCTCATTCACTGTGTCTTTGAAGATACTAAATTGTACTCCTAAGCCTGAACATCAGGAATTTTATCTATTCTAGCACAAAGTTTCCTGAAGGGATAAAATCCACCGTACCTGTTGTCTAGCACACAACTGTTAGAATCATGCTTGTGACCTACTAGTTCCAACTGTTTCAGGATGGGTGCCTCTTTCTTTATTTGGGCTGGCTCTGCTCAACTGTGTGACAGGTTTTATAACAAGTAATACAGTCATGCTTCACAAAATTATAGCATAGGGTTATTATTCTAATGGTTCTTTTCCAGAAGCAGTGCTATAATTACCAATCTGTCAGCATTTCTGTTGTAACTGCTGTTGGTTAAAGGCTTTAAAACTTGATAATCGAAAACGTGTTTTTGCTGAAACATGGCAGAGAAGAACTCAACCTCTAGGCAGTTTTTTGGGCATGTTTCTTAAGGTAACAAAGCTCATGCAGTCATAGTGTCTGTCCATTTGTCTTTCTGTCACTCTGTTCCTAATAAACTTTGAACCCATTGGCCAACTTCAGCCAAATCTGACAAAGAAAAATGTCTCCAAGGGAACCAGTTGGCACTTTGGCAGCAGAGTAGGGATAGAGATACAATGTACTGCCCTCTAGGAGAGAAAGTTAACTTCTGTGTTCAGCCTGCTGGCTAACCAGTCAACACATCTAAGTCAGAATCAATCCCAACACATGCTGCATCTTGCCAGTAATTAGAGAGTATGAGGGCTAGGGATAGTTTGGGGAAAAAAAGAAAGTTGTAGAAGGATGTGTTGGGGTTGAATAAAAAACTGTGAGTCTTGTTGGAGGTTGGAGTGTGAAGCCAGCATTGGAAAGGGAAATGTGTAGATATGCTGTTATCTAAGATCATTAGGAAAGCAAGTTCTGATTACTCACAGAGCAAGCTCTCCTTGAAGAAATTCACTTTCAATAGAATGGCTGTTTTTATTTCCTAAACACTAACTTGTTTTTTTCTTACCTAAATCTGCCATGGCTTCTCTCACATTCAATGTTTCCAAGGGAAAACTCTCTCCAGGGAGACATTATAGCAGCCTTCTAGTACCTAAAGGAGCTCCTACAAGAAAGCTGGAGAGGGTCTTTTTTTCAAGAGCACATAGTGGTAGGAAAAGGGGTAACAGCTTTAAACTGAAAGAGGATAGGTTTAAATTACATATTGGAAAGAAATTCTTCCCTGTGAGGCTGGTGATGCACTGGAACACGTTGCCCAGAGATGCTGTGGGTGCCCCATCCTGGAAGTGTTCAAGACCAGCCTGGGTGGGGCTCTGAGCAACCTGTTCTGGTGGAAGGTGTCCCAGGCCATGGCAGGAGGGTTGGAGTGAGCTGATCTTTAAGATCCTCTTCAACCCAAACCCTTCTATAATGAAAAGGGAAGCTCTTGAGACAGTGCTGATTGCTTAGTTGCAGAGGGCTTTTCAAAGGGATACCTGCATACCTATTCCTCACATGCTGTCTTCACATCAGTCCTGGTCCTTGTCAGCTCAGAGGAAGGAGATAGCCTTAAAAACAGCCTCAGAAAATCGAAGAGGTTGCAGGGTTAATATTGCTTAATTACTGAGGGAGTTAAATGGGCTCTTTTGTTTTAGACAGAAGGATTGGGATTTGGATCTTGCCCTTTCAGATGGCTGTATGTTCTTAGCATGCAGCAAAAAGTTGCCTTGAAAATATTGCCCTAGTGGTTGCTGAACCATTTCCACTGTAGGGCTTCTCATTTACACCTGGTTGCTCTGTAAAAGATACTTTTCTCTGTAAGTCCAGAAAGACAAATTCCACTTGTGAGGAACTGAAAACTCAATGCAATAGTTCTTACTAGTTTCTAAGTATTACAGTTTTGGGGTTTTTTTCATGCAGTGAAATAGTAAGTTATGCTTTGGATTTGGTTTTTCTTTTTTTGTAGCATGGACCTTTATGTTGTTCAAAAATGTAACGCATTTCTTTTATTGCATACAGTGTTAAGACTAGATTTGCTTATGAAAACAACTTAACAAAACAATATACTCTGGGCTGTTGTCTAACACTGTATTTAATTGTTCTTCAAGGTTTGTTGGGTGTTGGTTTCCAACGCTTTGGCAACAAAGAAAAGCTAGAATCCAGTCCTTTGCAACACCTTTTTGAGGTAAGTTCAGAGAAGACCAATTAAGGGCTTGAGAAGACAGTCAATTTAACTTAGATGTCAATTTTGTACAGAATGGTTTGTCTTCAAGGTCACGTTGGATTTAAATGACCTTGCTTGAAGGAGCGGTGCCAGCCTGGGCCATGGCAGCAGAGGACAAATTTTAGAGTATCTTTCTTCCTTATGAGGAAAGGCTGCAGGAACTGGGACTGTTTAGACTGGAGAAGAGGAGACTGAGGGGAGATCTCATGAATATTTACAAACATCTAAATGGTGGGTGTCAAGAGGGTGGAACAGCACTTTTTTTTTTTCTACTGCATTCAGTGACAGGACATAAGGAAAAGCTATATCACTGCTGAGGTGAGGGGGCCCTGGCACAGGGAAAAGTTCAAGTGTTTTGCTGTGGAAGCTTTTTTGTTTTTTTAATAGGCAGCAACAAGCAAGGTATTGTTGGCAAACTCAGTGTCTGAGTTCCTGTGTGACCTACTCTAGGTAGTCCTGCTCTGGCAGAGGGATTGAACTGGATGATCTTTCAAGGTCCTTTCCAACCCTTAAGATTCTGTGATTCTGTGAACATTGCAGGAGTGAAGGTTTTATAATTCTTTCTTTTTTATCATGATTGTAATGAGTTTTTTTCAAGCTGCCTGATGTGGAAAGCAAGGCATCATTGTCTAGGCAAATATTTGGCCTTTAGAGATAAAGGAATGTGTTAATGAACAAGAGAGCCAAATATTGCTGTACACAGGTCAAGTTGGCTGATCGCAGAATCTAGACCACCTAGAGTAGGTCACACAGGAACTCATCCAGGTGGGTTTGAATGTCTCCAGAGAAGGAGACTCCACAACCCATCTGGGCAGCCCCTGCCAGTGCTCCCTCACCTCAACAGGGAAGAAATTCTTCCTTGTGATTCTTTGGAACCTCTTCTGTTCCAGCTTGTACCCATTGCCCCTTGTCCTATCATTGGCCATCACTGAGCACAGCCTGGCTTCAAACTCTTGACACCCACCCTTTATATATTTGTTAACATGAACGAGCTCACCCCTCAGTCTCCTCTTCTCCAAGTTGAAGAGCCCCAGCTCCCTCAGCCTTTCATCAAAAGGGAGATGCTCCACTCCTTTCATCTGATACAAATGTTTGTAATGCTTTTAGCAAACTGACCGCATATGTGTGTGTCTAGTCCCACGTTGCCATTCGTACACTTGGCTTCAGCCACAGAGAGACAGCATTAGTCTGGGTGCAGAACACCAGGAGCGAGTGGCTGTTGGATCAGAACTGGGTTTGTTTTTTCTCTGAGCTTGCAAAACTTCAAACCCACCTACAATTTTACTCCTTCAACTGCTACCTCATTTTTTTTGCTACAAGTATCAATTTTGTGGTCCTCTGTGGAAAAGTCTCTGGTTTAAAAGTCTGTGATGCTTTCCCTCTGATGCATGAAACAGTTCTTCCAAATTTTACTGCTGCAGTTGTTTCAAGAATATGGAGGAAATGATAGTGACAGCAGTAAGGAATTATGATATTGTTCTTGTTTCAAGATAAGATGCACTTTTTCCTACTGGAGCTTAGACTATTCATTCCTCCTTCAAATGAGAAATGTGTTCCTTTATTGTGTCTTTAAAATTTTGACACTACAAAGGTCATTTTTAACTATGTTTGTATTATTCTTGTAAAACTCTGCATGTTTTTATTGGAGGAGAGGATTATGCTTCAACATTGTCACTGCCATTATGTTTTAGGTGTATGTGCAGATTAACAAGGCAGCAGAAGATGAGAACACCAAAAAGCTGGCTAAGGATTTCTTTAGAAAGCTGGAGGAACACGATGAGCAGGCATTGTCCCTTTGGAAACAATTTAGAGACTTGAGCATTGAGGAATACATCCGAATTTATAAGGTGTGTGTTACTGGTAAAAATGCTCTCTTTTCTCTGTTGCTTCATCAGTTGAATTGACAGTTCACAGTGCCTCTTCACCCAAGAGGCTGACAAGCAGTGAGCTGACTTGGGAACAGAGGCTGCTGTAATCTTGTCAGTTCATTGTCTATCCAGTAAACCTCACATTGTTCTGGGGAAGAAGTTTCTCAGTATACCAGGTTATGCCTTGTTCTGTTTGGAAAAAAACATGATAGTTGATTCACCACCCATGCAGGACACCAGCTTTAGTTTCTGACACCCTGGGTACATTTTGTTTAATGGCCTCCATGTAATTGGCCTTCCCTTCTCAGAAGTTCTGAAGCTGGGACTGTGGTGCTAAGCAACCAAGCACATGACTGTTAGAGAAATATTATTCAGTTGTGCTTTGTCTTTGAAGTCAGCAACAACCTGCTAAATTTAACAGTAATAAATTTTATTGGGAGATAACACTGCTTTCACATTTCTGAGCTAATGTTATCATGCAGAACTGTGTATGTAGCATATTCAATTGAGTGTAAGTAATTACAGCAGCAGGAGTTTACAATAGTAATCAGTGTGTGAGTTCCCTGTAGGTTGAGTTGAGCTAATCCACAGCCATCTGTTGCATACTGTAATGGCAAGAACGGAGCCAGTGCCCACTGTTTCGTGGGAGATGTTTGTGCCACTGACCAGAAATTTCAGCTCATGAATTTAGAAAATAGGTGTGAGATGCAACTTCTGTCACTGAATCCAGACTCTTGCCATTAATATCATGTAATCTTGCTCAGTAAGTGACTGAGTCCATCTGAAAACCAGCTTATGTTTTATTTTCCCACGTTGTTCCAATGAAATCCTGGAATGGGTGCCCACTTTTGATGAACTTAGACGTTTTTCTTTTCTAATTGGCAGCTCAAAAGAATTTGTTACACAGTTTATACCACTTCCACCTTCCAGTATTGTTCTTTACTGAAACTTGCACTTTCTATCTCCTTCCTCTCGATGCATTCATGTCTTCTTTCATCCTTGACTGCAAAGTTAAAAGAGAAAAGGCCTGCCCCTTCCTTAGTAATCCAGATAACCTGGCTGTGCTTTTAATTTCTTCTCTGAAACATATCACTACATTCATGCCAAGTACTCAAAGTTAAGATCTCTAAGTGAGGCAGAACCTTGGCAGTTCTGGTAGAAAGCTGACCCATTGTGCTGCATGTGCAACTGCATTGTGGTGGTCACTCATCATTGATCACCTAATGACTGCTACAGCTCTTTCCCAATTCCTTTCCAAGCTAGTAAGTATCAAACTGATGGATTGACAGCTTTGTTGCCCTTGATTAAAAAAACCTTGTCTTTTGTAACATATTTCACCCAGTTTTGACACTTAAGGTCATCCTATATCTCCTAGGTGTACTCTCAGCCTTCCTAGTAATGGTAATTTCTGTGTGCTCAGCAATGTTTGTAAGCAGCTCTTGCTTTTATAAAATTCCCTCTAACATCCTATAAAAATAGGATGTTTTCAAGTCCAAGTAATTTGTCTCCAGTCCACTGCTTTCTCCTCCAGCACAAGTCTGATCTACTTCAGATTTTTTTGTACCATCTCTTCAGTTTACCCCTAATTTCCCATGCCCATTACATCCAGCACTGTATCCAACTTAGAGAGATGATTCTAATGCAGAAATTGATTAAATCAAAATCCAAACATCCTTTCCTTTTTAACAAAGAAGTGGCATTTCCTGGAATAGAATGAACCTTTGCACTCTATCTGACCTGTGACACAGACCTGTCATCTGTCTGAACGGGAAGAAATTATTAGCCTCAATCTTAACTTTGATATTCTTGGAACTTTTCAGCGTCTAGGAGTGCACTTTGATGAGTATTCTGGAGAATCATTTTACCAAGAGAAGTCCCAGGAAGTTCTAAAGCTGTTGGAGGAGAAAGGACTCCTTCAGAAAACAACGTATGAACTCATCATTCAGTCTATTGACACAGTTTACTTGACATCCCGGTAGCATTTCAGATGAGATACAATGAGTGAGGTTTGTGTGTAATCTCAGGGGAAGAGTTTTCTTGAGACCATTTTGGTAGCTGTTCCAGTGAAGACCAAGAAGAGTCTGCAGTCGCTGCTAAAAATGAAGTTTACCTTTTCTGTGTCTAGCACAGAAGCCTGGTAGTGACAAATTAGGTACAATGACAGTATCCAACTCCTAATGGCCTGTTGATTCGTTTGGTAGAGAACTGTGCCATTTAATGAGCAGAGCTAGGTGAGATCCTTTCCTCGTTGAAGAAGCTGCCAGGCTGAACTGGGATGGAAGCTGTAGTCATGGAAGGCAGCAGAATGTTGACAGGCAGCTGTCAGCAGTGGTGACCACAAACTTAAAGGAGCAGTCAAAAAGACTTAAAGGAGAGAATCATTGTCTAGAGTGATGGGGGTACGGTGGCAAGAGACCTTTGTTTTGGCTCTGAACTCTGTCTTGCTTGAATTTACTTGTATTTTGGATCTGGCTTGCAGTTACTTCAGTGTGTTTTCTCCTCCCAACTTGCAGAAAAGGGACAGCAATTGTGGATCTTTCCGAAAAGAAAGACCTCTCATTGTTTTCCACTGTCATGCGTAGTGATGGGACATCTCTTTACATTACAAGGCAAGTAAGCCCATCTGTGTTTATTGCCATTTCTTTTGACAGTAAACTTTTGTACGTGATAGCTGATGGTACAGATTTGGAAGCTTTTTACTGCTGGGATGGAACACCTTGATTAATGAGTAATGGTAACTGGAACTAGCAACATAACCGTGATGGGATGAAAATGGCTTAGGAAAAACAACTGCTTTTAAGTACCTTTCCTCCCCTGAAGCAGTCTATTGGTAATCTCCTCTTTCCTTAAGTCATGATACTTTCCCCAGCTACTGACTTTGAAAACAAAGCTGAGATGTTTTAATCTAATAAACAGTTGCTAACTAATGAAGCTTTTAGAAAGACTTTTGCTGAAAATGTTTATTGACAGTGTGAGGCAGCAAAATATGTCTTGTTCAGCCATGTCTTCATTGATTCAGTGGACTACCAGCACTTTACCATTAATTTTATCAGTGTTTTCCTGCTTTCTCATCAGTAGCCTAACATTTCTCTTGGCTATTTTATTATGGAAGCCTCATCAGTTTCTTTGTGCTAGTAAATAAACCAGATGTCTCACCCTCAAGATAAATTGTGTACTCAGAATCACAGAATCTT
>WBNH01009780.1:0-21184 GCA_013401255.1 Urocolius indicus
TTTTTTTGTTGTTGTTCCTTTGAGATATACCTATTATATTTTGCCTTGTTAGTGACTTTGGCCATCTAAAATGTCTCTAGGCCTGAAAATCATAAATGTTTTCTTTACTTCCACAATTAGCAGTATGAAGACTTAATTTGAAAAGCCTAATGTACACCTACATTTACTTAGAATAGGCTATCAATTTTTCTTTTCAAAACTGCTATTTGTTCTAGGAAAGAAAAATCACTGGATTTTTTAATAAACACATACTTCCAAAAGTGCTTTTCATCTATCTCTTTGCATGTGTGAGTTTAAGATCATCATGCTTTAAGTGCTAAACTATATATTCAGCATAATGCCAGTAGCCTGATTTTCAATCAGGCAAGGTTTCAGTACTGACTTGATTACACATCTATACAAAATCCTTTGTTACAGAAAGTTGTACCTACGTGTTCAAATGTTAAAGGAAGATGAAAAATGCATAAAACAATTTGTAAGCAGCCAGTCTAGATCTAGTTCTCTGTTTTAAATATTGTTTAATAAAAAGAAACCACTGCTGCAAATCTTTCCGTGATTTGGCATTAACATTTTCTTGAGAGAAGCATTTCTATAAATTATTGATATGTAGAAAACACTCTAAGATAGAGCACCCTGAAAGCTGAAGCTATACCTATTTCCTACTATTATTGGACTCAAACACAATATTTCAAGAAACTTAAGCTCTGATTGACCACTACCTACCACACAGAGACAGGAAGAAATGAAGACAGTCCTGAGAAAAGTAATGCATCATTTAGGCTCATGAGAGATGACATGCTCAGAAAATTTAGGAAAACTGGAGAAAGTTTAATCTATGCCTCATTATTAGGATCTCCTTGCTGTGGTAGCAAGCTAAGATAAAGGTTCCAGTACTGTTACCAGCAAATATAATTGAATTTTATACTCAGTTCAGACTAGAGTTACATTTTATTGTTCACTCTATGCTAATTGTACTAAAGCTGCTCAGGCAGCTGAAAGAACCAGGCATTGGATCTTAGAACACTTTATGTTCATCCTTTTCAAAGGCAAAGTGCACAACATAATCAACTCTTCATGAAAATCAGGCGATGTGTCCTTGAGGGGCTTGGAAGACAAAAGAAATTGCCTACATCTGCATATACTAACCACCTTCAAACGGCTGTAGGACTCCTTAACAGAGGAGGAATAGCCTCCAGAGAAGTTTTGAAGTCTAAAGGCATATTAACAGTCACAAGAAAGTTAGCAGCTGTAAAAGTTACAAAAGAACTTAAGTAATTAATCCCTATGACTCTAAGGTCCCTGAGTGTTTGCAGTGAGGGCAACTCACTGGAGAAGCAGGAGTGTGTGTGCACCATCTGGGTGTGTATATCAGTGTATGTGATCACTAGCCACTTTCAAGCTCAGCTAGCTGATGAGCGAGATTAGTCCCTGGTAAGCCAGGTGTTGAAGTTGCAGTAGGTCTAGGTTAGATTATCAGGAACTCTGTGATTTGGCTACTGGAGGGCATGGAAAATCCAATCCAGCTATGGGTTGGGAAGACCATGAGATTGGGTCATTGACTGAGGAACTCACTTGCACGTGTGCGCTCCTGTGATAGATAGAGATGAGAACATCTAAGGGCTAATTACCACCTAGACTGAGTGTGCAAGGCAGTTATTGGAGAGATTCATAGTGTTTGGGTCTTGGCATGTATTCATCTGTGCAGGCTTGCAGGACCTGTGCACAGATCCACAGTGCATCTGTGTGTGTGTGGTGTGGGTGTGTGAGGGAACTGAAAGTACATGAGATCCAGGACCAGTTACTGGAGTAGTTTAAATGTCTTAGGCCATGTTGTGGTTTAGGCCCATCAAGGGACAAAAGCCTCAAATACCAAAGACCTGAGAATTGCCAAAGGGCAGCCAGAGCTTAATTGCTGCTTATGGTCCAAGACAAAACAGACCAGGGTCCTCAGCTTGGGGAAGAAAACAGAAAATAATTTAATGCAACATCAACTAAAGCATAACCATAAAACCCCAACACATCATCAACACAAAACAACACAGAGTGGTACAATGATGAAGAGCACAACCAGCCCTTTAAGACCACCCTCTCCTCATCCCTCCCCTCTTCCTGGGCTCAGCCCTGATCCCAGTGTCTTTACCTCCTCTCCCACTGAACAGGGGGGCAGGGAATGGGGGTTTCAATCAGTCTATGCCTGATGGCTTCTGCCGTTTGTCTCTCCTCAGGGCAGGTGGGCTCTGCATCAGTCCTCCCTGCACCACTGCAGGGTACCTCACACACCTTGCACGGGCTGCTCTGACATGCATTCATCCCAAAGGCTGCAGCTCCTTTCTGTCTCTTGTGTGGGCCTGCTCTGCAGGGCCTGAGCCCTGAGCCATGGCTACCTCCTCATAGAGTCTCTCGCCTGTCTGGGTACACTCACACAGGGATGCTGGTGGCTCTCAGTCCTGCCATTGCCCTCCATGGGTTGCAGGGGTACAGCCTGTGTTCTCACTATGGCTTGCAGAGGGGTCTCTGGTCTGGTGCTCCTCCTTCCTTCCTCCTTCTCTGGCAGCAGGGTCCACATGGTCACCTCCATCTTGTACCGCTCTTACACCTCCTACCAAGCACTTCAAATTCCCATCCTTAAATAGTGATGGCAGAGGTGCCAGATTGGCCCAGCCAGGCTGGAGCTGGGTGTGAACCCAAGAATTGGGGGAACTCCAAGAACTCTTTACCGGGTCTTCGCTGCAACCCCCTCACCATGTTACCAAGCAAAAGTGTCTCCTTGCTAAACCATGACAAGTCACTTACTAGGTGATCCACAGTGTGCTGAGAAGCAGAGAAATTCATATATATCTATAAGTGATGAGGACTGAGTACCAGCAAGTGGAGATGGTCTGCATGCACTGGGGGCTTGTACTTCCAGCAGCCAGAAACTGGTGAGATGGAGGATCCAAGACCAGCTCCTGGACAAGCTGCATGGCTAGGCTACTTATTGGAGGGACTCATACTGCATATTTGTATTGCATGTATTTTTCCACCAACATACCTTCACCCTGATCAGTCAGGGAGGGAAACAGGATGAGGCTGCTAGTGCTGTCTGTGCCTACATGAGTGCTGAATGTTTCTCTCTGTGCTGATCCACGCAGCCAGTTGTGTTTCTATGTTTGACTGTTTGCATTGGAATTACATGTCCAGGCTCATTTCTGGTTCAATCTGGGCATAGGGAGCAGCAGCAGACTTATCTCTATGAAGCTACCTTCTCTGGCAACCTTTCCCACTGTTCTGTGGACCTAGATAGACATTATTTGGAAGGCAGATATGAAATTGCTTTGCTCATGTTTTAAGCATTACTCAGATTCCCTCTACTTCATTCTCAGCCAGCTGGAAACTACAACATTGTGGTTATTATGGCATCAAGCCTCATTTCATGCAGTTTCTCCAACAGCAAGATATTAGTAGCAAGGCATTTGCTCTGAGCTTCCAGGCTCTGCTCTGAGCTACCATACTGAGCTTACAACTGCCTCCAAAATACTACGTGAAATACATCCAGCATTAGCAAGCAAAGTGTGCCAACAAATCTGAGAACAAGTTTTCTTGTTTTTTCTTTTTTTAAAAATTGTTGGTGAGAGGGCAATGGTTCCTCATACACTTTAAACAGTGACCTAGATGAAAGAAGCACTCTCACTGTCCTACTCACATCTCACCCATGCATCACCTTTTCCCTTGTGCAGCGAACACAGGTGTGTTGCATAGATGTGCAGTGAACAGATGCAGGGGAATGAGGTAGATTAAAATTAAGTGGGCAAAAAATAAACAAAACATAATTCCTTTGAGTGCAAATCAGTTTCCCAAATAAGTTCACACTTGTGTCTGCGTGAAAAAAGGGTTGGTAAAGGTGTGGGAATGAATGGCTGACTTACGAGAATGACAGCTGCTTCCTTCAGGAACCATGTGGGCTTACTCAGGACTAAAGCATACATGAAGCTACAACCTCAGCACTTACGACTTTCCAATAAGCTAAAGTAGAAAAGTCCGAGAAACTTAATGAATACTGCATCCATATATTTTTTTAAAGTTTTTTAGTTAAATTTAAAAAAAAATAAAGCCAAAGAACCATAGGAGAATTTGTAAGAGGATGAAAAGTCCACTTCAGTATATTCAGGGTGAACCACATATTTTTTTTAATGAGACTGAGTTCTGGACTTCTACATGCAGTTATTGACAAAGGAATCAGGACTTGCCAGGAATAAACGCTCTAGCTCAGAAATGTAACTCAGAAGAAGCAAACCTTTTGCCACCTTGGATAATAATGAGAACTCAAAACACTGAGAATTCAAATAAAATCGAAAGAGATGAATAGTAAGTATGCATATGGAGCTCATAATGGAGTCTCATTAAAATGTACTGAACTGCACATCCCATAGCAACCTCACAAGGCAAACAATCTCTTAAATGAAGAGAGGTCACTACAGACAGGAATGCGAGCAATGCGGCATCTAGCTGCAGCATGCAAGAACCTGTCAGCTCTCAGAGTAGGCAAGGTACTGCTCAAATAGCTATAGCATCCTACCCAGAGTGAAATCTTACAAGAAACAATGCCACAGCAGCAAATCCTTTAATCATTAATTTGCATCCAGATGAAATACTTATTCATCCATAGGGTGGCATGGGGTGCAGTAACATCATAGCTGTTCTTTTTTTCAATAATCTGTTAATAACTTGAACAATAAACAAAATATATAAGATATTTTGAGGGCTGCAAACATGTATCTGGCAAAAAGTCATGAAAAGCAATCCAAAATTAGATTTTGTATATGTCAATCTAAGAAAAGGGGAAAAAAAAGAAAAGAGAAAAAAAAAGGAAAAAATCTCAACTATTTTGTCTCGCCTAAAACAGATTGCTCATGAGGAAGAGACCCTCCGGAAAGTAATTAAATATTTCCATTTCACAACATAATCACACAGAACAGAAGTTCCCTGGCCTATTTTCAATTTAAGGGTAGGGGAAATGTTCTCAATACCTCCTAGAACACCAGATATACCACCAAAATCTATCTTCTAGGGGCCATGCAAAATGTCATTTATCAATTCAACACAAAAACCTGGTCAGAATATCTTAGGCTAGCCTCAAATGAACAGTTACACTAAAGAAGTTGCAAAAGCCCATCACATTTGTCAAAAACGCAGGCACTCTCAGAGAAAAAAAAGTCTAAATCACGACACAGGCAAATTTAATCCCTGAAGCAAACCTGTTCTATTTTGTCTAAGTAAGATGAAAAGAAAAAAATCTTCTACAGTAATCTAAAACTACTATTTTCACTTCTTCATTATGTATCTTTGGTAAAATATTGAACACTTAAGTAAGTATTTATGCAACTCCAAGTTGTTTTGGTAGACACGACGTAAAGCAAATAAAAGCAACATCAAATGACACAGAAAAGCATCATAATAATGACAACCACAGCAACATACAATGCTCCATGTTTAGCAACTGAATTTCATATATATTTTTTTAGTCACTTCTTGATATTTTGTTCAAGAAAAGAATTCTAGAACAAGGAAAGTCATGTCCAAGTCCCTGGAAAATTTTCCCAAGAAATTTAGAGACTTATATAGAAAAACAGATTAAGAAAATCTCTCAAACGATGTAGGCCCTGAGACTATTCCTTACTGTGGTGTCCATGGTTCAATATTATTAGGGCACAAATAAGGGGGGAAAAGTCAAAAAAAGATACTGACATTAAAAGGCTGATTTTGCTTACAAGAGAAATTCATTTGCCTTCAGAAAACTGCATTGATAACTTTCTGGTGGAATCAAAATTCAGACACCCTGACTTTGAACTTCTTGAGCATCTCCTTACCAAGTTTAAATTGTCAGTATTTTCAACTGTATGTTGGTTAACATTGTCCTAATTATCTGCTAAGTTCTGCCTTGAAAATCCATGTGTGATACATTTCCAGACCCAATACAAATTTTCAAGTATTATGGAGCTCTTCTTGCTTATATGCCTTTTACATCAGGGAAAGAACAAGAAGAAAACTACTCTGAGAATACAAGAGCTGTAGGATCCTGCTTCCCCAAAATGCCTTTACTACAAAGCAAAAAGTTATGTCGCTTTCTTCACTTGCTTTCAGCTGAACTCTACAAAAGAAACTGATCCAGATCCAGAGGCAAGGTAATGTTTCCCTTCTCCCTCAACAGTACGATGGTGGATATGATCTCCTAAGATGGGCTGAGAGTTCAAAGCCTCATAGCCTCAAGGCATGAAATACTGTATTCCTCTGCAGGGCTACCAGGCAAAATGTGGTTACTTAATACCACAACTCAGCAGGTGCTTTCCAAGAAAGGGTGAGACCTCCTTCAGTTAGGTAGCAATGCTAAGAAGTACGTGCAGAGCCCAGGCAACACAAGACTTCAAGCTTCACAGCCTCATTTCACAACTTCTAAATTAAAAACTACTAGCTGGTGGTGTTCATTTTTAGTTATAAATCAAAATCACTTCTGTTTACGTGGCTCATATCCTAAGCAATTCAGAAACTGCCTGGTTCCTTATGCGTTACCATGGCACTGTAGATTAGCTGAGGTGAGTGTCTATGAGAGGAGGATGGAGAAAGTGCATTTCAGCAAAGACATTTGCCTCTCACAAACCTTCAGTTAGATGAGTTTTAGATTATAATGTAAACGTTGTCCATTTGCCTTACAGACCTTTACTCAAGGAAAGATTATTGTTCAAGGCTTCAGTTTCAAAGTCAAAATTTTATTTGTCACACTTTATCATCTTCATGGTTTTACCTTGTTTCTATATAAAACCTTTCAAGAAACACTCATTTGGCATATCACTTACTTTTTCACACATTACTTCTAGCAATCCTAAGGGCTATAAAGAGTATTATTCTTGAACTAATTTCATTTAGAACATAATCACTTGTGAATGATAAAAGATATTGATACAAGCATGGATGGCATTTTTTTCCTACAACATACGCTTGAACCTCCAGGAACACATATCTAATGCTCTGTAACATTTATTTCTGTTTAGAGAGTGAATTTATATTTTAAAATTATTATCATTTATATACAATTAAATGGAGCTGAGGATTAAAAATCAGGTTTCATACCTTGCTTGGTGAATGGCTTCTACCCATTCATCTCCATCAACTTCATCCTCACAACGGAGTTCCAGTGGCTTCTGCCCTTCATGGCCAAAAAGAACAGTAAAGTAGTGCTGCAAATTAGAATGAGAGAAAAAAAGTGTTCCTTAACTCTTCTAAATTAAATAGATAAATTAAATTTTAAAAAAAACCAAATAAACTAATTTTTTAAACACAACTCATAGCATTGCCAGCCCTATGAAGATGTGTTTTAAGCTATTAGTCATGAAACATGGATTGAAGTTGAAACTATATCCTTAACATATTCCCCTGTGTATCAAGGTAATAGTTTTCATGATACTTATTATTGTTATTGTTCTTAAGCTCCTACATACAAAGCAACCAAATATAATTCCCTTAGCAGCTTCTACAGTGGAATACAATAGTGTGAGTGAAATGGGGTGTCAAGTAATTATTTTTCCCTTGCATTTTTTTACTTAAATTTTTTCTTACATGTCAGCAGAGGACAACACATCTGGAACTGCTACCAATTCCTCACAAAAATGCAGATTGTGCACTGGCTCTAGTTTATTTCCTCACCTTTTCAAAAGAACAAGCTGTGTCCCATCTCACTCACCACACTCTCCAAATATTTTTGCCCTTCTTCCAAGAAGCCTCATCTGTAATTGTCATTGCCACAACTTTTTGGTTTAACGAGAAAATGCTATTCACCCTACTAATGTTACATTCTTTGACAGCATTCCTTACTTGGAAGATGTTGCCCACAGTGTGTTCCATAGAACACACAGGAGGGGAGAACTTTCAGTCATCCACCTTTACACCTATTTTACAAGGCTGGTCATTTACAACCTTATTTTGCAGAGCTTACACACTAAGTTACAGACAGGTAGCAAGAAGAATTCTTCCAACTTAGATTAAAACAGGTGAGAAAATATTCTAAGTAAATGCACACCTGTAATTTCCATAGGTGCTTAAAGTGTACTCAATAGTGAGACAGTGGTTTCACAGAGACCAGTGAAGGATCTGCCCACGTATAAAACTGTCTAGTTATCTAATGTTATCCAGGAGCTGTTACAGCTAATATCTCTGTACCAGATCACTCAATTTCCTAGAACTTCTCTATCTCTCTTCCATCTTCATCCCAGTTAACAGCAAACCAAATATAACAACATGTGTCAGCAACTACCTTCTGCAGTCTAACAGAAATTTCCAAATTCTTCCCTCTCAGTAAACAAGGTATGTATTTTGTGTTCTCCCATGCCAGTAGCCATTGTTTACAGCAGTAAGAAACCTGAAGTGATGTCAACAAATATTTTGCTGTTTTTGTTAAACCTGCAGCTTGGCTGATCATGCCTCTCTGAGCCAAATACCACGGTGGAGATCAAGGAAACACAAAATACCTCAGTATTAAAAGCCATTTCCCAGGAACACAAGCATAAAGAAATAGAAGGGATGAAATTTTACCTATGGAGAATTACCCTTCAGATACTGTTGACACTGATAATGCATTTTGTGCATATAAAAAGGGATTGTTTCAACCATGTGTTGGCTCCTTCTAAAACACATGGCAGCCTGCTGTGCGTGTACTACACACAAGTCAGCTGTGCTGTATATACAAGAGCAGGTTCAACACACCCCAGATGCACCAGATTCACTACACTGGCTCTCACACTATCTGTGCACCTGTATTTGCATGGAGGTTTGCGCCTGGGGACTTCACATTTACAAAACCCAGCTGCCTCTGTGGAACTCAGTACACTCATACATTTGGTTTCTTTTCAAGTAATGTGAATATGTATGATGGCATTCCATAAAGAGAAAACTATTAATTTGTGCATTATATAAATTACTAAACACCATTACATGTATACAAAACATACAGTACTCATGTTTAACAGGTTATACAAAGAAAATGCAGGTCCACATCTGTTAAGTTTCAGAGCAACTTCAGAGCACATGTGAGGATCAATCAGTCACTAGAGGGACAATCCTAGAAAATTGTAGGTTTTCACCAGTGCATACGGCTTAAACTTGAATGCCATGAATAGAAAGAAGCATTTGATCAAGTCCATAAGATTTTCCATAGCAATGATGGATAAAAAACTTTTATAACAATGAAGTGCAGTTTAAAACAATCTACAGGACAATGCAAAGTGCAAGATTACACCCAAATGTGTTGTTTACAGATTGGAATAGCCTAATTATGAAAGTATATTTAAAGCTAAATCACACTGCTCAGAGCTGCATTTTATATAACACGTTATTTGTGTTTCATGAAGATGCTACATATAAAATTAGAATGAAGACACAAGTGTGGACAAGAACTGGATTTAATCCCATTGTGCAGAGATTCAAGTTTAGGGGAGAGACAATATCAGTTTTCCCTACTTTTTATTTTACACTGCAATAACTCAGACCTCTTCCAAGCAAGGCTTTCAGTTAGCTCATATCACAGAATTTCGACTTTGAGGTGTGCAGTTACTATGGTGATAGGCACAACATAAAAGCTTAGACAGTTGAGAAAATGCACTAATTCTAACATAGAGAGGTAGCATAGCAAGACTGGCCTCAATGGAAGTCAAAGGTAAATTATAAAAGGTGTTTATTTTCAGAGGCTACTTTAAAATATCCATCTACATCATCTACCCCTCTCAAATATGCCTATTGCACTCCAGCATTGGTATCAACTATCACATCATTTACTCAGAAGCAGTCAACTCTACAGTAAGCGACGTGCAAGCAAAATATCGTAACATGACTAGAATCTCGAAGTCATCCTCACGTTCTCTTTTTAAAATAAATATCGCTCATTCACAAAACTAATTTTGTACAAGAAAATCAGATGGTATTTGTGATGCATTATTAGATTTTTAAGTTGGTCATGTACGTGAGTGGGCCTATATACATACATATTTACATACAGATATATAATTTTAGCACTGCTATTTGATCTGCTAAACAGCTCAGCTTCCACATCACTGCAGTACATCAGAGGTAAAAACCACCATTCTGCATACACATTAGCAGTTTCTTGATGGTATAACAGAAACTAGGTCACAGCTACAGGACACATTTGTGTCAACCATCCTCATGATCATTCATCATGTCTGTTGACTAGCAGACAACCACTCATGTTTCAAGTTAAGCCCATGGTTCCTTTGGACAAGTTTTTTATTACTTTGTATTCTGAAAATCATCAGACTCCCAGAAGATAAAATGAACATTCTATATTTTGACATAAAGCAAATTCAATCCTTTCATTTTGTCTTTCCAATATTCAGGTATGCACAAGCAAAATGTAAAGTCTTTGTTTTAATAAAACCATCTTTGACAGAGTTCTCCAAAGCAAAGCTTAGAAAAATAAAGAAGGGAACGTTTCATATCCTTTTCATAGGTATGATGGCACTATCTTGAAGGAAAGAACAGTGGGATCAAGATGCATCAAGAATATTGTTGTGTATCATTTCTCTGATTTGTATCTAGTGCTAACCAGAGTTTCTTGCTACAATGAAAAAGGAAGACTAAAGAATGAGCTGACAAGAAGAACCTTCGCTTCAGAGACAAGACTGGAAGATTAAGACCCTGAATGAAAGAAGTACCAAAGTACTTGTTATTTTTCTGGGCTCTCCATTGACAGCAGTTCACATCATAGTTTTATTTTATAAAACTGCCCAAGTAATGGCTGCATTCAAAATAAGACTGCAAAATGTCCAAAGCTGCTATCTTTTCCAAGGGTAAAAATAAGCATCTGCCTGGAAAAACAAACAAAATCAAACCAAAGTTAAAACCAAACCAACAAAAAACTTCTCAAATCCACAAAGAAACTCACAAAAACTAATCCAAATAATAGATGTCCTGCAACAGAGACATTACTTTTAAGATATACTTGAGGCAGAGCTTCCACCAATACAGATACCACTAAGACTGTTTCAATATGGCAGAACACTGTTCTCCTTGTGACTAATGAGAGTATTTGTTGTTTATGAAGTGAGAGTCAACACAGGCACCACACTCTCCAACACATAGGGACCCACAGCTCATTCTCTTTCCTTCACCTCACCTGGAAACTATAAAGGGCATCTCTTATCTCTTACCTGATATAGCCAGATAACTTATGACTATGTCTACCTTGTCAGTTATGCCTTTTCGTCCCCCAGTAGTTATAGTAACCTAATATGTCTTTTCCATTTGTAAATTAGTGGTGAAGATTCCAACAGTTCAGTTACTGAAAAACCAATGACAACGACCACTCATCTTCTCACAGCGGTGCTGCTACTTCTCTCAGGCAGAAAAGCTGCTACCACAGACAATAATGGAGCTTGACAATTCCTACTGCAAGCTCCTGCCTTCAGCTCCTTGTAAATTTGGTCATCTTTGACTGTCTGGACGGAAAAACTCATACTAGAGAAATAATGTTCATGTTAATAGAGGTTTTGCTATCTTATCCTTCCATCAGCACAGTACATAAACGTCTAAATTATATTTCCAACATGACTATCAAATTTTATTGTATAGGGGGCTTGTAAATAACTGTAATATGATAGCAGCTATTTGCCTATGAACTGCTTTTCTCTAAAATATTCTTACTAAATATAACCAAAAAAAACATTCTCTTCATAATATACTGTTAAAATACCATATTTAAAGCTTAAATGTGGCATGACTTCATTAGATACTCTTCCCTGATCTTTCAGTGACTTACTGCAGAGTCTTGGTTTAATCATTCAAATCAGGACTTCAAGAGTAATTTTAAAAGGAAATTCCAGCTGTCAATATTGATAAGAAATTGAGACTATCAATGTAAAACAACTGAGAACAGTTAGTCTGCATATCAAGTTTGCTTCTAAAAATTGGGAGCCTTAACCAAAGTCTATCTTCAAGGAGATGCATGAGAAAGTTTAATCATTTGCTGTACCTTTAAGGCTTATGTTCATTACCTGATGTTTATAACAGCATGTTCTCTTTGAGGCTAAAAATGTTTCTTGTTCTTAACTTCTAAAGACTAATTCTATTCTAATTGTTTCATTTCAGAATGTCAAGCACCAGTAAATATTGGCCAGAAGAAGACAATCCCTGCAGCAATTGAACGCTCCTCTATAATCCTTGAAGGAAAAGCAGCAAACAGCAGTATAAATCAAAACAGCTTGTAATATTCAAGGACATGTTAACTTACAAAGTTATCATCAGATGTGTTCTACTGACAGTATTTAGTCCAGCTTCTCAAATACAAAACATTACACATATTCTGTATTTCTTACATCCTTGAGAAAGGGAAGAAAAAGAAGGGAATATGTTTGGAAGAAGGCAGCATTCCAAAAAGGGAACAAGTGCAAAAGAATGAGTATATGGAGGTGAAGGAAGTGTCTGGGAGAGAAAACAATCCTTCCCCATCACTGAATCAGCAGCATGTTAATGGGAAGGACACTATTGTGCCTAGACTCAAGAGAAGGCAAATGCCAAGGCTGAGTTTTTCCACATCCTGAGACCTGCTGTGCCACTAGTACTGGCAAAAAATCTGTAGTACACAGTTCTTAAATTACCATGAGAACGGATGAATGACAGGAGGGCAAATCCATGACAATTTTTTAACAGTTTCTAAGGACATCCACGAAGCCCATACACTTCATGTTTGTATCACCTCAATTAGTAGAAGCTACAATGAGAAAAGGATTAGTGGACAACAGAATTCATACGAAGTATTTGGCATGAGTCAGTATGGCTTTTATAAAAGCATGCCATCTCCTTTAAACCTAGTGGAGTTCTCTGAGGGGGTCAAGAAGCATTTGGATTACAATGATATGGTTTTCAAAGTGCTTTTCACAAGTTTTAGAGAAGCTAACATCTAGGACTTAAAACATTCCTCCATGGATAAAAAAGAAAAAAAAACTGACCAAAAGCTAGGAAATGGAATATTGGACCATCTGTCAGTTTTTACAGTGGAACAAGGTCATCAAAGGACTTCCTTGGGGAATTCTTTTGAGGATTGGGACAGAGAAGACAAAGGATGACAAAGTTTGTTAATTATTCAAGATAGTAATGATGAGAACCTATTATGAAAAACTGCAGATTCAACACTCAACAGTAAAATTTCAGAAGAAATTCATTGTACACCAATGTAAAGTGACACATGTGAGAGGAAACATTCCAAGCTTCACATGTGAAAAGATGGGCTCTGTGCTTAGTACTACCACTTAGAGTAAGTTCCATGAAAAGACCAGACCAATGTTCAGCAGCTACCAAGATAAAAGCAAAGCAGAGTGCAAGGGATGACTAGGAAAGAAACAGAGCAAGGTAGACAAGGCTGTTAAACTACAAAACATTTTGAATACTGTGAGTAGTTTTGCACCTCTTATTACAGAAAGGTCAATATAAAATGGGAAAGGTTCAGAAAAGGATAAAAGTGTGGTGGAAGTGCTTGTGTATGTCCAAATCAGATATTCATAAAAGTAAAAACTTAAGCTGAGACTCTTCAATACAAAGAAAGAAAGACATTTGGGATACAACGTGGGTCTACAAAATCAGAAGAGATATTAAATGAATGGCAGGGATCCACTGCTCTTCTTCCTATTAAAAAAAAAAAAAATCCATTGCATGAACGACATAGAAACCAGCCTCAAAACAAACAAAAGAAAGTGGTTTTATGCAGCTGGTAGTAAACCGGTGTTGCACCTTGACAAAGGAAGTGATAAAGGCACTAAGAATCACTGGGTTGCTGAGAGATCAGAGAGTTCACTGTACAGAAATTGTAGACTACTGAACACAGAATTCCTATATTCAGAATTAAAACAGTCATGAAGTTGAAATAAATAGAAAGTTAAAGCCATCTCAGAAGAAAGGAAAACAGAATATATACCTAAGTTTATCCCTTCCCCAGCACGTCCTGTGGCCACAACGTGAGATAGGATTTTAGACTAATAGGACGTTTGAACCACTCAAAGTCTTACGGGACCTAATTAAAACTTCACTGTGAGTCTTTCAAATCCTTCAAATTGCTTTGCACTTTATTATAAACTAGATACACCAGAGTATTCATGAGGTGTTGGGTCACTAATTGTCAGTGTTCTTCTTGCACATTTTAGGTTTGATTTTGATTATTTCAAAAAATAAAGAGGTAATTTACAATACTGGCACAGAGTCATTGCAAGATTTCAACTTCTGTGTTTCTTTATGGTGGCATCCAGGGATTAAGGGTTTTTTTTCACCTTAACATTACTGCATCACCCTGCTAGCTAGAAATCTGGTATTGAACAGGATAAAAGAGAAAAAAACTTCTGGAGGTAAATAAGGTTTTTATTTACCAGGCCACTGGCTCAAGAACATATTAGCAGGCACTGATTCAGATCTCCATCTCTCACACCGAGGAGATTCAGAGGTGAGCTGTAGTATCTGTTCTGTGTTAGGTTTAATGCCCTGTATCATATGGTAAATGAGATGGCTTGATGTCTTCTCTCTTTAACCAATATCGAATTAATCAAATTTACAACCTGCTGCTTAAAATCTATTCTGGCATCTGACAGTGAATCACTTTCCTGAGCCGTTCTGTAAATATTGTCTGAGCCATGAGCAACAGTATTCTGAGGTCATTATATTTAAATATTCAAATAGTAATTTTGGAATTAGGGAGATTATATATAAACAAATCTCATTTTATAAAGTCTGACTATATCAACAAATAAAGTACCAGACCAACTTGCATGTGAAACAGAAATCAAGGAATACACAAAGGTCACTGCAAACCTTAATCCTCCAGCAATTCTGTTGACTGGCACCAAAATTATGCCAAATTGCAATGGTTATAGCATTTCTTTTCATGGATGAGAGAATCAGACTAATACGGCCCCATCTGCTATATTTTCAATGCAGACCATTTTTACTTCAGCAATAGTTATTCAACAGGGAAAAAAATCAGCCACAGAAAAATTCACAAAGTAAAGCCTTCAGGAATTCATACAACACAGTATGCACAGATAAATTATTCACTAATAATAAACTGAACATGAATACCACCGTTTCTCTCAAACTACATTTGAGACTGTCCAGTGGGAATTTCCTGCCAAAACTGCAAGCTGCTTGCCTAGAAGGCTGTGTATTACCTAGCTGCAGGACATTTTCCCTCTTCTCACAACATTCATTACAGCTGCTGGCTCCAGTGTCTTGCACTGAACAGAAATAAGTTTTATAATGGAGGTATGGGACTGGAAATCAGGACAGTCAGGTTAAGCGGCTCATTTTGGTCAGAACTCTATTATATACAAGTCAGTTCTAAAGGCTTTTTGACAGCTAACTTGGGATTTACATTGTATCACCATGCTTGAATCTGGCAGAACAAATCCACAAATCCCCTCATTTAACATTTTAGAGACCTGAAAGCCTGCACCAAAACACCAGTATGTTCACTAATAAACATTTACAGCATTCTCAAAACTGTCACCTTCCTACATATCCTTAGCCTCTCCTCCTACATGTAAGGTCTTCTGGGACTTTCACTGAGACATCTCTACATTTGAGTTCCTTAAGTGACTGATGCAGTGGCTGTGCCCTGAAGATACCTTCTACAGGCTGAATTTCTGTAAAGTGAAATATATTGTCTGTAAACCATGGACAAATAAAACCTGTGTAAACCAAGAGACTGGCAAAATTTCTCTCAATATCTATTAGTGCTCACCACTGCAGGCCCTCAGTCCCATTCTTAGGATTCTCACTTTCCCGAGCACTGGAAAAAGGACACGTCAGTCGAGTCTGCAGATTCCACATCAATAAAACCTCTTAATTTTACCTGCCACTTCTTGCCTCAGATCCCTTGCAGTCCTCAGTTTCTTCACAACACATTCCTTATGCTTTTAAAGGGAAAAATACTTTCTTTTAAAATGTTAAGTTTTAACCATAGTTTGAGACCTTTTCAGGACACAGACATCCAATCTGTACGTGGAAAGTTCACCAAATGGTCAGATACATGTTGGGACCATGATCTCCTGCAAAGAAATGTCTGCAGTGCAAATGACAGAAATGGAGCACAGAAATCCAGTTATCCTTACTGATCCTCAGCATAGAGGCTGGGGACACAGCACTTCAATTCTTATCTCTACCTCCATTTCTCCTGTGTGTCGTTAGTCGCCTTTCCACTGAGGCCAAAGAGGAGGAAAAGAACAGTCGAGTTAAGCCAAGTTCTGGTCCCTCCTCAAGCAATGCACAGCTAAAGGGAATGAAGATTACAGCCCTATCACAGAAGAAAGCACAACACAGCATTAGTAGAAAAATGTGCTGTTCAA
Organism: Urocolius indicus; assembly: GCA_013401255.1. Lineage (NCBI taxonomy): Eukaryota > Metazoa > Chordata > Aves > Coliiformes > Coliidae > Urocolius > Urocolius indicus. Next base: position 16,368 of record WBNH01009780.1, read on the forward strand.
AGTGACGAAAAAAGGAGAGATGTTGGGAGATAGTGGCAACAGAGAATACTGTAATTGGTGTCAGTTTTATGTATTTGTCAAGAATTAGACTTTTTCTGTTTTGTTCTTTCTATGAGCTCATAATCAATTGTTCCAGATATTAAATTATGTTCATTACTAAAAATACAAAGCCTCATTTTAAATAACAAGCAAACAGTTAAATAATAAAATTATATAATGGGCCTCAGTTTTGAAGACTGAATCCATACAATGTGTATCGCAAGAGTAGAGCCTGGGTTTCTTGGTAAACAACATCACATATGCAAAATAATTTAAATAAAAGAATTCAAATCATGCACAAAATCAATTTTTAAAGAACAAGTAAATTTTAAGTGATAATTTCATTGAAGCAGATTAATTGGATGGCTTCCTAATTATATTCTGAAGAGATGCAAACACAAGATTTGTCATTTTTAAAGCTCTTTATAGAGACTAACTAATCTTCTAACTCCTTTACAGGGGAGGAATTATGGTGCCCATTTTAGACGCAAGGATATGTGAAAAGATGCCCAAATATAGATCAGCTGTAAATGAGTTCAACTCAAGATTTCTATAAACAGAGCTTCTCTCCCTGAAGTGAGCCAACATATGATAGGGAAGTAAGAATAAGAAGTCAGCACATCCTAGACCTTGTTATATCTCTGTTATATATAATCATTTTTATCTATAAAGAGTTTCAGAAAAAAAATAAATAAAACCAGTCAAAATTTCAAGCAACTGCAGTGTTCTGTGAGATGAGAGACCTGAATGATCTCATGACGTGGAAAAAAAGTGGTTTTGGTGTTACCATGCTCTCTGACAGCCCTATTCTGTGGTTAACTAGCCCTTGGTGTTGCAGCTTGAATGTAACCTAGTAAAAAATGTGAGAAGAAAGGTGATAGAATCTAGTTTTAAGTTGTGGTTATTTTAACACCAGAAACACGGTCTCCTGTCTAGACATTCACCTGTTTACTCACACTCTACCAAAAGGAGCACTGGCTGGTCTATTCACCTGGACCAAACTTGGGAGGCCAAGGAATGGCGTTTAAGAAGCTCATGAACTCCATAGAGCTGAAAACAGTGCTCAGCTAACTATAATTCACCTAGAAACATGTTCTTCATCAAACTTATATTTCCCAACCTCATTCCTGAAGACTGAAAGTAGAAAAGTAGTGCTTACCTATTTGGAAGGAACCAGAAGCAAGCCTATTTGTGTACCTGGATATTCAAGACCACTGGGCAATGTTTTTGACTGCTCTGTCTCAAAATTACCTGAGTATACAGAGTATTCTTGGATGCATAGAGTAAGGAAATCCTTACCCTGTCACAGGACATGAAATATCCAGTGGTTGAGTCCTGTCATACCTCATCCACTGGAAATGTTTGAATCTAATTTCTGTGACACCTCCATACACATTCTTGTAACTGCTGTCCTTTAACTTCTCCAAATTTTCATCAATGACAAAAAAATTAAAATGCAGTGCACTTCACCTTGGTCAAGGCACAATTGAGATGAATCAGTCTATAAGGCAATCCGTCCCTAATCCTCAGTGGTATTATTTCATTTTCTGATGATCCATTGTCAATCCCTGGTTTTGTACAAGGATTCACTGAAATTTCCTTAACTTATGAAGCTGTTTAGACATGTTTTACCAGTAAACAAAAAATAATCCAATCAACTAACCCACCCTGCACACATAAACAAAAAACTCACACTGACAAAGAGTATCACATCCACTAACATTTTATATGAAGGATGAGAACAGAATTGTACTACCGAAGTGGTGAACCAAAAATTGGGTTTCAAAAGTTGGCTGGAGATTCCTGAAATGTGACCATAGGTCATGGAAAACAAAATTATTTTTAGGCTATAAAAGCAATAATATCAGAGATGGAATACACAGTTTATATATTTATATTTGCTGTATGTTTTTTTATATTTACTGTCAAATATCCAGTTAAGCTTATAGTACTTATTTTCAAGTTTTTAACAATATCTCTCAAATAATGTTAGCTGTGATCAATTCAATAATAGATTATTTGACAGTGAGAAAGAATTTGGAAATTATGCAAGTTGAAGTACTTTAAACAGACTGATATCTGATTTTTTATCCAAATAAGTATAACACATATAGGAAAAGATATGTTGACATTTCCTTTTTAACTAATTCAACAATCACTCATATTCTCTGACAATAGGATAGAAATGTTTCCTGTCTTTTAGAGAATGCCTGGATTTTGATTCCCCTAAAAATTGTTTGTGAATGCTCTGGTTTTATTCACACTTTTCATTCTTCAAAAAACAAGGTTTGTACAAATGGAGCAATAGGACGTTACTTAGGCTAGTAATCATAATTTATTTCTCACTCTTTAAACTGTAATGGTGGCAGGGAGAAACCACATTTCTATTCACACTTGGCCACAGATTTTGCTGGACCACTGTTAATATCGATTGGCAGGACTATTTACCATTCAAGCACTATGAACATCTTCATTGAATCTGTAAGTATGAGAAAGTGTTTCCTCTCCTTCACTCTGAAGTCAAATGTTTCAAAGACACCACAATATGGGTTGCCTCAAAGAGGCAAACAAGGAAGTAACCATTTTCCTAACTGATCTCTAACTGTTCTCCCTCTTTGCAGTTAGAGGTTTCCTCCAATAAGGAAACTCACACCCAAAGCTCACTAGCTTCATTAATGCAGTGGTTGGATTACCTGCAGTTCACTTTGAGAAGAGTCTGCAGAGGGGAGAAAGACTCACCAAAATGTTTTGAGAGACAAAGATGCTAGAGTTGTGATATCCTTAACTTCATAAAAGCACCTGGCAAAACACCTGCAAGGGACATAAACATTATTTGTTCCACTGGCCCTCTTTGCCTACAGATAACTTTTTTTTTCCCCATTTCATTGCCAATACTACTTCTGCAGGGACACATAGCTTGTCTAAAACAATGCTGTCTTTATCCAGCTGAGTAATAGGATGGTAGGCATCTCTTCTCTTCAGATGACATGAACAAAGGTACGAGTGTGAATCAAAGCTACCTTTTGTGTTCTAATTTTTAGTTTGTGTAGAAATAAAATGAGCCTAAAGCAAATATACCAAACAGAACTATTTTCAAAACCCTCTTTACTGATAATAGACTTTCATCCACTTTTTTTTTCCCCTGGAGCTACAGTAATTCTGTATGTCAAGCAAACAGATGTGATGCTGGTTTTGCATGATGTGTTTGCCAAAGGACTTACAATAGAAAAGTTGAAGAATCTTTTTATTCATGCTAGGCACAAGCTTCCTTTCCATCTGATGAGAGTATTCTGGCACTGTTGGTTAATACTGACCTTTGGAAGCACCTTTCTGATAATTGAAATATTTCCAGATGTTCCACAAACCCCGGATCACATGAGCATTTGAGCAGTGTCTCCGCTAGCACTTCTGAGATCATGCTCTATTTTGTTTCTCTGGATAAGGTACATGCAGTAGGGTTTCATTCTCTAAACAATGCAGTTTGTTAGGATATTTCATATTAAATATAGTTAATATCATTTCATCTTACAGACTTTCTGAAATACTTTCTGCAGGAAGTTATAACCACCAGTGCAGACTTTTAACAAAGCTGCCAAGCATAAGGCAGAACTCTGTCTGAGTCCTAAGAGCTGCTCAGGCTCAGTGGCCATGACCATGTCACTTCAGCCCAACCACTTCGCAATCAGTTTGTCCTGCACACATGCTGTAAAGCCTGATCCTGCTGTCCACAGACATATGATTTGAGAATTTCAAAGCATACACAAAACTTCTGGTCAATGACATTGGCTGCAAGGAAAAGGCAACAGAAAGAATTGAGAGCAATTCATCATTTTGGAGAAGACAGAGTCACAAAATGGCTGTGTAAGAGGGGGCAGAAAAGTGCAGGCATCACTTTCACTCTTCCAGAAAAGAGTAAATTGTACACAGAACAATGGAATTTTCTGTTTATTTTCCACAAAGACAATGTTCCTCCTTATTATGCAACCTCAAATTTTGCTCCCTGTCAAGCCGCATGCCCAGCAGCAATAGATTTCTCAAGCTAACTTGAATAAACAAAGAGATTTTGAGTTCCTGAGAGAGATCGTATTTGAACAGGAAAACTTTCCCATGATGGTAGTGTTGCTATTCCACGATAAATACCATGAAGCTTTGGCTTGAGAAGTGCAAAACAGCATCCCAATCTTTCCTTTGCAGCAGGGTAATGGACAAATGTTATTGATTTCTTGATAGTTTGACAGAAATACACAGTTCACTAGGTCTCGATCTTGCCTTACAATCAAAGAAACATTGCTTTTATGTAAAGCTCTGCTTTCTACTAGGTTTGTTTCACAACACTTTTCATAACAAATTGCGAAAAAATATAGGATGGCAAATAGAGCAGAACAGCCAAATCTGTCTTAGCTTGAATACAAAGAGAATCATTTCAAAGGCCACTACTGAACTTTCTTTTAGTGCTACAAATACCAAGTTTTAGAAGTTACATTCTATGCTGTTCTACTGGAGCTTCTCAAAATTATATTAATGATTTACATTTTTTATGTGTTGTCATTTGGCCCAGCTAGCACAGCAGCACCATAACAGTCTCTCACTCGGTGACCCCATTCACCCCCATCCTCGTTAGGATGGCGGAGGCCCCAGCAAAATGGGAGTAAAAAGATAAGCAAGGTTGTTGTGGATTAAGACAAGAACAGGGAAGGCTCACTGACAGTTATGGTTCCGGGCAAAATAAACTCCAGTACTCGACTTAGAGAGGAAAGTAGGAAAGTTTATTGTACAAG
>WBNH01009782.1:0-85852 GCA_013401255.1 Urocolius indicus
TGTAAACATTAATGTGATCATCCTTAAAAGACTACTCTCAAATGACACAAGACATATAAACCATATTTTTTGCATTAAAATTACATGAGTATGTTTTTGTTTTCTAATTAAAAATTACTAATTAAAAAATACAAATTACTAATTACATCAAGAATTTGATATAAATTGTTCAAGGTGAGGTTTAGATTGGATAGTAGGAAGAACATTTTCCACAAAGAGGGTTATTAAGCACTGGAACGGGCTGCCCGGATAGGTGGTGGAATCATCATCTCTAGAGATATTCAAAAGGCATGTAGATCAGGTTCTGAGGGATATGGTTTATTTTAGTGATAGGCTTGACAGTATGAAGTGAGTAGTTGGACTCAAAGATCTTAAAGGTCCTTTCCAACTGTAACATTTTTATGATGAATGGGATCAAGATGGATGAGAAAGCAAAGCTACCAGGTTTTCTATGGTTAACTAACTTCAAAACAATATTAAATAAATTCAAATAATTCAAAATTATAAAATTAGCTAGTGAGATTATGAAATTAAGTGATGTTCTAAGACTTATTTAACACTAAGTTATTTAGCACTTTTCCCAAAGTAATCACCAGCGGGACTGGAATATTTTAACTGCCCTTTACTTAGAGCTGTAAAAGTTCTGTCTTTTGGCTCCACTGTTCATTTCATTTTCAAACTATAGTCTGAAATGTATATCTGCAAAATAATTTTTTGTGTACTTTTAACATTTTTCTTATTTAATTCTAGCTTTACCTTGGAAGTATGTTTCACATACTGATACATTTCTACACCATCTAGATTTCATGCACTAGTGATGTTTAAAATGCAGACTAATTTCAAGGGATGTAACTGAAGACAAGGAATTGCAGAGATGAAATTGGAGGAACTATACTTGATTCCTGGAGTAGAATTGTTTCACCCCTTCACCCCTCTTCTGCTTCCTAAGTTGTCTGTGGTTTAATATCACAATATTCATTATTAAAACATGACATTTTAGAAGATATATTTATTCTTTATCTATAAAATATATCAGTAGAAGTATCTTGATAATTAAGAATGTTATTTTTCTTTTATCTATATGCAATTAATCTGTGATCTTTTACTCCTCTTCCTCTTCTTTGTTCTTTTTTTATTATTATTAGTCTAATACTAAATATAGGTAAAATCCCAGTAAAAGAATGTGTCGGCTGTGTATTAGTTGTATGAATACATCATAAAATGTAGTTAATACACCAATGTAACTGCTATTTTAAACTGTAAACTACAATACTGGTTCTACAATAAGATTCAGATTATGCTGTGCTCTGAAAAACATTAAAGAAAATAATTTTCCTTTTCATTAAAATATACATATTATACATTTCATAGCTTCTTTAAACTTCCTTAAACATATCTGTGTGTACATATACACATAGATAGATAGATAGATAGATAGATACTTGTACACCACTGCAATGTGGACATCATCTTTTCTATTCAGTAATAATGGAAAACGTTTTTATTCCTCATCTATTTCTCTTATGGATTTATCATTGGATGGCAATTACTCAGAAATGAAATGTATCGTGTCATACAATCATACAATGCTAGAACCTACATTCTACACATGATTCATAAGAGTTCTGGGGGCTTAGCATATTCCAGGATTCGTCCTGTGTGGAAAGAGTCCCAGATCTTCCCTTAGCCACTGGCATTTTTCATTTCAGAACCAATTGTATCTTATGGAAATACTGAACAAGAAAATTAAGTCTTTTTTATGCTAAATATCTTCAAGGGGCTGCACTCAACACAGATGACTTCTCATTCAGTGAATGGGAATTTATGTGTATTTGTTCACGTGTCAATAATTCTGCTGTTTTCACACGCATTATATAATTGTAATCAGATAAAACTTCAAAATATAAGCATATTCATCTCTCAGGAAACTTCTTTCTGATTTTTGCAACTGTCAGAAATAAACTACATTGTTCTTGAACTGGTTCATCTTTTGCAGTTGAGTACTGGTCTGTATTACTGATGTTAGTTTGCCATTTCCTTAACATAATGTAATTTTATTGTTTGATGCAGGTAGAACTTTTCAAGGCCATGATAAATTAAAAGGATATACAGAGACTCTCAAAAAATCTATTGTTCTTTAAGATATTAATATATGATACAACAGCAAGGCTACATACATTGACAGTCCTTGGCCCTGACAGCAGAACTCAGTCATTCTGAGTTATGAAGCACAGCATATTATGTAACCTTTTTAATAGGGAAATTCTTAAAAAACTCAAGAACTACAACAAAAACCCTTAACCCTGTTATTATATATAACATTGCTATTCAGGCTCATAAATTTATTTTTAAAACTAGATTCTTAAATTTAAAGTAGTTTCTATTTCATATCAATTTGTAATGGAAACAAATATTTTAGTTTAATTACCTTCTATACCTTCTGAATGGTACAGGACAATAAGTAACTGTAGTGTTATTAATGTTTTTCAGTTAAGAGGTTAAATTGGCACTCACAGACTTATAAAAGAAAAATCCATTAATTATCTAAAGTTTTAAATTGTTTAACAACACAAATGATTTACTGTGCTTTCTTCTGATAATCAACAATTCTGAAGAGAAACAATCAAACCACACGTTGCAATAGACCTTGAAACTTAAGATGAAACGGATTTCATATTTGAAGTGAACTTGAGTCCCAGCAGTTTCATGTATACATGAGTCAAATAAATTGCTATGTCGTGGCTCTTTAGCAAAGATAAGATGTTTTCAAAACTTGTCTTTTACTGTGAACATTTAACTGCGATTCAGTTCTAAAGCTCACCCCATCAGAACAAGTTTGTTTCAAGTATCATCAGCAAACGGAATCATAGAGTGGTTGGAAGGGAACTATAAAGACAATTTAGTCCAACCTCTCTGCTCAAACAGGTCTGCCTAGATTATGACACATATGAAGACACTATATGAATGTTTACCACACGCACAGACTTATTTATTAGATTAACATAAAGATAAGCAGATAGCATTTTAAAAAAATACTATAATTTTCAGCACCTAGTTTAATTCAATTTATTATTTCAGCTTACATGAGCATCTTAGTTGCCAACTTTCCTCAAAGGCTCTCAACATCACTTAAACCTCTGCAAGTCCACTAGCAGAAACCTGCATCTGAATTGCACTTTAACAGGTTTCTATGCCTTTCTGGGCTAAAATAGCAAAAGAAGAGTCACGGTATTTACTTCTTTCACAAATATCCTCTAAAAGATATCCAAGTACTTATTTAAGCATGAATTTACTCTGTGTCAATATACAACTCTAGCACAAGTAATAACTCAATCCTTTACAATAAAGCTCATATTTCTCCCACACCTAGAAGGAAAAACAAAATATAAGGCACCGTGATATTTCTGTGAGTTCATATAGAAATGCAGAATGGTAGAGACATTATTCTCCATTTGATATGAAACATTATTGGGATTTCTTTTATACCAGCAAACTATTCAACTTGAAGAAAATGTATCAGAATTGTACTACAGTGTTAAATAATGATCTCTCTCCATAAATTTTCTTAATTATTCCATCATTAAATGGATTTGTCACATATTTGAAAATTTGATGACAGTAAGTGTACAAAGTGAAAGATTAGTAACATGGACTTTTGTGGCAATGAAATGGATGAAAAAAACAGGAAATGTTGAATAAAAGTATGAATCCAATCAACCACAACTTGGATTTGCATATTAAAAGAACCAATCAATCGGAACATGAATTGATGCAGAATTATCATGAGATTAACTGAAATAAAGTATAGTATGTGTACACTTATTTTTCCAGTGGTAGGATTTAAAGCAACCTGGTTAGATATTGTTCAGCACAATCCCATCTTATATCCCTATAAGTCAATGAGATCACAAAAACTGACAATCAGAAATGGGTATCATTTATACTGTCAACAGCTGAGAAGGGCAATCTCTTTCATTTCAGATCATGTCCATAGCTCATTTTATTTCTTTGGATGCCATTTTATATAAGATCCCTTAAGATAACTGGAGGAAGAAGAAATGCTTTTAACTTGACAAAATAACAGAAATTGGAGACAAATTTGCATGCAAACTGAGTTTAAGCTTGATTATTTTCTAAGCAAAATTTACACCAACTGTAATTGTTTATAAAAATGGATTTACTTGACTTATAATCACCTGTATTTGGACACTGGGGAAGTAGGAAAGATGTGACCAAGTAATCATTTAATTAAATGTATCATTTATTTAACAGAATATGAAGTAGAGCACTGGATTATAAGCTGTTCTGTCTGTTTCCACTTTTTTCAGGGACCACTTGAACTAATCACCATCTGGATTTATTTAACATTTAAAATCAGAATGAAAATAATTTTCTTTTTCCTAAGAATTACGTTTAGACACACTATTTTAGTTAAAGCAGGGTAAGTCATTTCTTTGATACACTAGTTCGCACTCTCCACATTAAGTAGAGAAACCTTTAGCACTGAGCAGGTTTCCTGTGTTCTAGCTTATATGACAGAAAGTAAAATCCAGATACAGTTTTGAAAGGTATCTTTAGAAGAACTTCGATTACTTTGTGCTTAGTTACATAACAGATTTGTTTAACAACTTTGAGCAAGTGAGACTGGATGAAATTCTGCTTCCTTTGAGACATTTTACTTCACTGAATTATTGCCACAGAAGCTAAGAGGAAACAGTGGGATGCATGCTTTTGATAGTGAATCTACAAGGCAAAATGTAGAATCATACCTGTAGAAATGTGTAGTGTGGCTAGGATTTGGTAGTGAGAAGATATAGGGATGGCTTCGTTAAACAAAGAGCTTCTAGAAGCTTCTCTGCAGCCGAAAGGGCCAGTGCAAGTCAGTTCTAAAACGGACCTGCTGCTGACGAAGGCAAAGTCAATTAGCAATGGAGGAAACAGCTCTGTGATTAATGTATTTGCGAAGGGGAGGAAGTTGCTGTGCAAATGCTAAACTGCAGCAGAAGAAGGGAGAATATGAGATCATCTCTACAGATATCAAGGTCCCTGGAGAATGAGGGAGAGGAGGGGCCCAGACACTGGAGGAGAGGTTCCTCTGTGACCAGTGGTGGAGACCATGGAGAGACAGACCCTGCTCCTTCAGCCATTGAGGTCCACAGTAGAGCAGAGATCCATTCACAAGTCTATGGAAAACCCCACATTGGAGCGCATGGATGCCCGAGAGAGGCTGTGACACCAAGGGAAGCCCACACTGGAGCAAGATCCTAGCAACACTTGCAAACCTGTGGAGACAGGAGCCCACGACAGAACAGATTTTCTCTCAAGACTTGTGACTCCATGAGAGACCCACAATGCAGTGGTTGATTCCTGAAGGATTATTTCCCCTATGGATGAGGCCCACATTGGGGAAATTAGTGAAGAACTGTAGTATATGAGAAGGACTCACATTGGAGATGTTTGTGGAGGACTATCTCTCATGGGAGAGACCCCACACTGTACCAGAGGAAGTGTGAGGAGGCCTCCCCCTGAGAAACAGCAGGAAAGACCATCTCTTATCAACTGACTGTAACCTCCATTCCCCATCCGCCTTTTCCACTGGAGGGGTAGAGGTAGAAATTCAAGAAAAAGGGAGAGATGGAGGCAGGTGCTTAAAGGTTCAGACTTATTTCTCATTTCCCTACTCTATTTTGATTGATTGTTAATAAATCAAACTATTTATCCCCAAGCTGAGTCTGTTTTGCCCATGATGGTAACTGCTGAGTGATCTCCCTGTCCTAATCTCAATTTATCAGCTCTTTGTTGTATTTCTCTCATCCTTGTCCAGTTTAGGAGGACGAGTGACAAAATGGCTTTGGTGGGCACCTGACCTGCAGCCAGGGCTGCACCATGACAAATAGGTAACCAAGAAGAAATTGCCTGAGCTTTCTGATGAGGAAGTCAAGGTAGATGACATCTGCTGCTCTCCCCTCATTTAGCCAGCCAGTTATGTACTCATAGAAGGCTATCAGGTTGGTCAAACAGAATTTCCCCTTGGTGAATCCATGTCAACTCCCCCTCATAACTATCTTTTCCATCATATGTTAACAACCTTGAGGATGAGTTGTTCTATCACCTTTCCAGGTATGGAAGTGAGGATGAAATAAAGAACTTTATACATGTTTTTGATGTGAAGTAACTAAAAACAGAAAAAAAGAAAATATTAATGGACAGAAGAAAGGCAGTACAACTTAATACAGAATCTAATACTTTAGCTTGATATAATCACAATTCTGTTAGAAACATCCAGACATGGGAAAAGATCAGCTCTACCAAATAAAAAAACTCCAAACCAACACATTATTTTATCTATGTGTTAGAACCAAAGGTTTAAGTATTCTTAACTAAGGAGCAGCACATTGAGTATTAATTAGATCTACTCCCCACTTTAAGGGAAATACAGTCAAGGGAATAGCAAAGACAAATGATGCTCATACAAACTAACACATCAGGATTAAAACAGTCAATGTACTTGGAGAACCTAAGCTGACAGTTATCAAGGACAGTTTAGAAAGTGATAAGCCTTATGTTGCTTACACAAAAATCTAACAGGAAAGAAAAATTAGATGGTAAGAAAAGATGGTGTTTTTAATTTTTGATGTTTCAATTACCATCATGGGATCCTCTTTCATAGTACATTACACAAGATATATACATATATATAAACACACATGTATAAAATACAAATACCATATATATATAATATATATAATTAACACAAAAATGTATTTTATATTTTACATGTAATACATACATTTTAATATATATGTTTTCTCAGTATTGTTTTACTCATCTATGTTGAGGTGTAAATTTCAAATAATAACACTAAGGAAGTGTTTTTCCATTTTCTTATACTGTAAAAGTGCAGCAAAATCAAAGCAAAATTTAACAATCCATTAACAAATTGAAGTTTTTATTTGCTTCTAAAAAAAAAAAATCATGTCTCTCTGAATATCACACTATTTTCTCCTGCTTTACTTCCTCTAAGTTAGAATATATACACAGTAATATTTAGTAATTGAAGGAAAACACTATCACTGTCTTCCTGTGATTATTCTGAGATGTTTATCAGTAGCTGTAGATGCTTGGATACAGGTATGGGAATAGTTCCATTGTGTAGTTTTGTAGTCCAAATTTACTTAAAAATTATCTTAAAATCAAGTGAATTTTCTGATTGTAATTTTGACACTCGATAATGATAAAACATTAGTAGGAAAAATAGTGTATTTTTTGTTTGTCTATGCTAAAGCTATATTGGGACAATGATAGATTAGGTTTATACCAAGGAAATATAGGAAGAAAATATTTCATTGATAATACAAGCAAAAGCTAGACAGACCTTTTCAAATCCTCTTGGAAATCCCTCATTCTCATAGCTGAAGTTGTCTCATTGTTTTCCTCAGCTGCATCATAAAGAGAACTCTGGCATTTCATTTACAAAGACAAATACATCAGATGTTAAATACAGGAATTGAACAAAACTGAAGTAAACAGAATCATAAATAGAGAATTAAAATAATATTCAAGACCATTAGAAAAACAATCTTGTCACAGAGAAACTTCCATGAACAATGGTGACCTTTCTCTTCATGCTGGGATACTTGATCATATATCAGAACATTGTGTTGTGCTAGTCCAGCTTTGGAATTTTCACCTTTCTACATTAAGGCAATTTGTTCATCCTTCTGGTAATGTACCAGGATTGTAGTTATGCACCCAGTTAATTTAAGCAGCTACTGAGCCCAGCCCTATGTCTCTGGAAGTTTTTTTCCTATTTTTCCATGTACAAAATAAGTAAGTGTTCAATTTCAGGAAAGAGTGGTAAAGAAAGAATAAAAAATATTTGTCATGAGAGAAAAGATAAAAGCAAAAGGTCTATTAGGGAGAAAGAAAGGAAAGGAAGAATAAAGAGAAACAGAACTGCAGGGCATAAGGACATATCAGGTCACTTAGGAAAACTAAACACATGAAAGAGAGACATCTAAATTTTCACATTTATTTTTTGCCTCATTCATGTAAATATAGGCCCCACATTAAGATGTGCAGGAGGATAAAGAAAAGGTATTCCCTACTGCAAAGACTTTGCAGAATATCCAAAATTAAATATTTCAGTTAACAAACAAAGCTAAGCATCACATGAAATTTTCAATAATCTATTCAGAGGACTAACAATAGTTCTGCAAAAAGGCTTTCAAATGCAAACAAAAACATAGAATCTCTTGACACTGAAAGAATGTGAGAATGGACAGAGCTTTTTTTGTTCCTCAGTCTGGTTTCTGTTTAAGACATCTGTGTCTAGTATAATAAGCTATATTGAAAAGATCCTTTACTGTAACAGAAAATTTATAGATATTAATGAAATCCCAGGTTTGTGTGTTATGTATATACTTACACAAGGTACTAGCCTGCTACTATCCCTCACACATACATCACACATAAGCTTGTCGTCAAGATGGTGATTAATAGAGTGCCTCTTATTAGCATTGGACTGCTAACTTTTCCTGACTGAGTCATGTTGGCAGGTGTGCCTCTGTTGCTGGAGGCAACTGTGATAAAGACAGGGAGATCTAGAAGGAATTATTCAAACAGCCAGGTTCGAGAATGAAATCAGAGATTTGCAATCTGTTATTATGATTTCAGTGATGAAGGAAGTAAATCCAAGGATGTGAGTTTGAACTTTTGCACCATTCACAGCTCTTATCAGAGCTCTTATGAGAATGCAAAGAGCTCAGATTCTGGGTTTTTCACACACCAGCATTGTAAAGCTTTATTGTTGCTTTTGATAGCACAGAGACTGTGAGACTCCATATGGCTCTGCCCCAAAGGCAGCTCTCAAAAGCCCTACTGTCTCAGCTATGAGTCATTCAGACTGCCTCTGGCACTCCAAAAGGCTCAGCAGTGCTGATGATACCATGACTCTTTGCCATCCAGATGAGATCAGTCCTTCAGATTGATGCAAAATTGAAAGAATGAAATATGGTTTTGATAGCATCCTCCTTAGCTCTCACTGCAGACACTATGTACCTATGCAAGTAAGTCCAGAAACTGGACTGGATGACCAAATTAAAAGCAGAAAAGTGACCATTTTTAACATGAAGAATGATAAGCACCGTATGTCCTACCTATAAACAAGGATGTATGATCTATTCATACAATTTTACTCTTATAAATAAATAAATGAAATAAATAAATGAAAGAGACTTCTGATACACGTGGAAAGAAAAATATCTTTCTGAATAATTCAAATTGGATTTTTAAATGTCACATAGACACACAGTCACCTTAGCTGGGCACAGGAAGAAATCATCTGGTTACCAGGAAGACATGAGCAACAACTGGAATTTACATGGTGTGTTAATCCTACAAATAGTAACAGATACCACCAGAATGGTGGGTTTTCCTGTAAGATACAACAGACTGTTGGCACAGTATACAAAGATGGTTACACCTCTTGCATGCTCAATCTGTGCTTCACAAGCCATATTGCCATTTCACAATGAAAAATAAACTGACATTATATAGAGTGCAGTACAAACAATGACATTACCTACTGTTTCTCTTCTTTTTAATTTTACATTTTACAGGGGAACACACAGTGATATTTTCAAGGTGAACACACAGCTAACATTTTCTTCAAGGAAGAGCTGCTGCATCTTTAGAAATGTTAACTCAATTGGTAACTAGAGATATCAGAGAAGTAAAAGAAAACTGCAGAAGCCTAGTATGAATAAACAATGCATAGTTTCAAATAAAAAAAAAAGTCTATCAAGTTCATGCGCTAACAGGTGACTGAAGTACAAAGACTCCCACTTAACATACATTGTCGGTATAGCATTATAGTCTTGTAACGGGAATTTTTTTTTACTGTTCAGAATAAGTCTAGGATTTCACACGCAAAATATGAACAAGAACTATAATTTTATTTTTTTTTAGTTTTTCCCCTCACACAGGAAGGATGGGAGTGAAAAACTTTTTTGTTTTCCCCCAATCTCTTCCCAAGGACAAAGAAATACACAGGAACACTGGATGGATAGACTTCCATTTACAACCATGAAATAAAAGTCAGAAACAGTTGCTTCCAAGCATGAAAGACACCTTAGGGATTAGCACTTTGTAAAATTTTTTTGGCATAATAGAAAAATGGATGTTTTTATACAATATGTATAAGTTCTTTTTTCTCAGACACTTAAATTCTCTTACTGACAGAAAAGGTACATGCTTTGTGATTATAAATCCATTACTACACTTCTCAAGCAAATAGTCATAGAATCACAGAATCACAGAATCTTAAGGCTTAGAAGGAACTTGGAAAGATCATCTAGTCCAACCCCTGCCTAGAGTAGGTCACACAGGAACTCATCCGAGTGGGTTTTGAATGTCTCCAGAGAAAGAGACTCCACAACCCACCTGGGCAGTCTGTTCCAGTGCTCCACCACTCTCACAATGAAGAAATTCTTCCTTGAATTTCTTTGGAACCTCTTATGTTCCAGCTTATACCCACTGCCCCTTTTCCTATCATTGGCCATCACTGAGAAGAGCCTGGCTCCATCTTTCTGACACCCACCCTTTACGTATTTGTAAACATTAATGAGGTCATCCCTCAGTCTCTTCTCCAAGCTAAAGAGCTCCAGCTCTCCCAGTGGGAGAGAAGGAAGGCTGCATTTCAGATTTGCAGTTGTTACCCAAATTTATGTCTAGATTTCAGTTACTCAGTTACTAATACTTCTTCCCAAAAATAATAGTTTTAGAAAAATTGATTGCATGGTCTATATTTGGATTAAAACCTCTTCCCATTGTTCTTTGCGACACTATAGCAAAGCAAAAATGTAAAATATCAGAAACAGATTTTTATCTGAATTTGAGATCTTTAGTTCTTGAAGACAAGTGACCTGAAAGTAAAAGGAAGACAAAAGGAGACAGATTTCTTATTTGGCTGAGACAGAGAGATAGAAGGAGGTGGCAGGGCAAAGGATGAGCTTCTAGTCTAAGTGTAACTATGCATTTAGTCATTAGCATATAAATACAAAATAATGTAGGGATGAAGAATGGTGGGAGTTGGAAGGGACCATCTAGACCTGCTAAAGCAGGTTCACCTAGATCAGATCACACAGGAACGAATCCTAGTGGGTTCTGCAAACTGTCAGAGGAGACAGCCTATGCCAGGGTTTGGTCATTCTTACAGTAGTGAAGTTTTTCCTTGTGTTCAGGTGGAATTATGCATCTTGGGAAGAGTGAACAAAGCAACACGTTACTTGTACCTTTTTAAAAACTAACATTTTATTTTTTAAAACCTCAAACCATCAGTGTTGTGTTCTACTGTGTTTATCAACAATTTATACATTCTGAAGAAAAAAAGCCCATTAATATAGCAACATACACAACTAGCCACAGGACAGTTTTGAAATCATTCCTATTTGAAGTGGAAAATATTTTTAGGAGGAAAAAATTCCTTAAGATGAGTTAGTCTTGGTTGTCAGACACCCACACAGACATTTTTATTAAAACAGAGAATCTACCATTATTGTTCTTCCAAAGGTTAAACAATCATATTATAACAATGTCTACGTGATGCTAATCTGGTTTTACAGCTTGAACTTTTCAGTCATGTTGGAACTTACAGTACTCATAATTTTTACTGCTACATCATGAGTATTTGTATTAATAAATGTCAGGGCATATTAGAAATCATGAAACTTTTAAGCATTCATTTTCATAAATTCATTTGATATTCTCTGCAAGAACAGTGAAAGAAAATGTTTTGCAGTAATGTGGAAGTCACATCTATTTAAAAAAAACATATTTTAATCTACTATACCATTAAAATTAAGTGGTAGTGGACTCTTCAGTTAAAATTTATGATGCAGATGTTTAATGTAAGCAAATTATTACCTGATTATTGGTTAAAAATTATACTATAGAGGCTATGCAGCTCATCTCAAAATTTACCACTAGGTTGAACTGATTAAATTCTAGAATAATTTCCTGTAAGAAATAAACAACCTTCAGCACTCAAAAATCCATCCTTGATTCTGCATAACAAATCTGTAAGTCTGCAAAATACACATACAGAATTACTAACCTGTCAGCATTGAATTACTAAAATCCAGTATGTCTGCCCTTTCCTCTGAGGCTGCAATGAACTCCAAAGATCCCTGCTCACAATGACCGCATCTACTTTAATTAAGTAATGTTTTGCCACATAAATTCTTTTTTAAAGAAAAAAAAGAAAACCACAACAAAACCAGCAGCGAAGCAGAAATGTGATTTATTTAAGAAATAAGTTAATGAAAATTAAGGAATAAGGAACACTTAAACTCCTGTTTTAAATGCTGTTGAAACATGATGACAGATCTCTGAGATGAATTTTTGGATTCTTTTCAGTCTTGAAAAATTCTTCCAGTCCTTCAACATATCTTTTCAAACTTTGTCATTTTTTTTTAATTAAAGAAGAATGATTAAATGCTAGCACAATATGAGATTTAGACTGTAGAATGTTTTTTTAAAATACATGATCACCAGCTCTTCAGTAATTTAAATGTCAATGTTCTGCTTGTTTTAACTAAATCTTTCACCACCACAGCCAGTGAAATAGAAATCCTGTTGTAAAACAAATGAGGAAAACCTGCCTGCTACCAGCTGTTTTGGTGATTTGCTGATTAAAGGCTTATTAAAAAAAAAAAAAAAAACACAACAGTATTTCATGTGAGTTTGCTCGGGTTTACTAGTTTCTCTGAAGAGTGAGAGTAAAACCTGATTGAGAGCATTTAGGAAGGTTTACTTTAGTACAGTAATCATTAAGACATAAAAATATAGAAATCTTAGGCATGACAAGAAACAGCTGTCCACAAAAGAAGCAATCCGTTCTGCGTGTTCATTCAGCAAGCAGGATGATAGAACACACCATAATGTACTTCGGGAAATGATTATCAAACATAGATATTGGGATAAGAGAAAGGAATAGAGAAACAACAAAAAATTCTCACTTTCAAAACAGCATAGAAATGAATTTCTTAAATTATGAGATTGTGTATCTGCTTTCATAGGAAGTTTCCAGAGATGATGATACCTCCACTGAGCAGGAAAGTACAAAAAGCTGGAAGCAGAGCCTTAACCAGCAGCCTCCAGAACTCTTTTTTTAATACAATCTTATGACAGTATTGCTTGACTGGACATCATCGTGTTTGAGGAAATATATTTTTCTTCGTTGAATTACGAGTATGAGAATATGAGAGGTTAACTGAAGATTTTTCTAGCAAGCAAATTGACTGTGTCTCAGGAGGATCTATTTGATTCTTTCAGTACTTAGGAACAGCATGTATAATTAGGTTTAATGCAATCTGTGTGCCTAAAGTTGTTAATAGCAAATGAACTTCATAAATGCCTAAAATCTGAGTTGCATAACTTTAACATTAAACTTCCACTATTGTAGTATCTTAGCTATTATGCATTGCGATTCAAAAGTTTTGTAAACAATCCATTAGCTGCTGATAGGATAAAATATAGAATTGAATTGTCAGATTGAAAAATATTGTCTTAGAAATACTGATGATTTAGAGTTTCAGTTAATGACAAAAACATTGGGCTTCTCATACCTGGCACTCTATACCCTGCCAAAGCATGACCAATGTTAACATTGAATAGTAAACTGTTAACAGTGAATAGTAAAATACTCCACATCTCAGATTACAGCAGAGTATTGCCAATCCAATAGAAACACTTGTTTAAAAATTACTATATACTTATTGCAAAAGCTCAAGATTTTGAGTTATAATTGCTTACCTTGCTTTAGAAAGGTAATATTAGAAACAGATTAAAAGTTGAGGGGCTTTGGATTTTTTGGTTAGGTTTTTTTTTTGTGGATTTTGATGTTTTTACAGACACATAACAGTATTTAGGGAAAGTTTTGCCTTCATGATACACATCTAAAGACAAGCTGCTAAGATGTGAAGACGTAAAGGATTTGGACAGGATAGGTGCCAAAAAAGAAAAAAAACCTAGCTAATTCCTGCATAGTGAAAAATATTAGTGAATTAAAATGCTACCTCATTAGGTCAAAATATGGAACAAACGGCACATTAATTGTATTAATAAGCAAGATATTAAACAACTAAAACATAAATAAATTGAGGCTATTCCTATTTTCGATTAATAGACCTCTTTATGTTTTTACATAGAATACAAATTACATTACCTATAATGAAGGTCGGTGCCATTGGGTTGCAATGTATTTTTATGAGAAAGGGATCTGTCTGATATATACATACATTTCAGATTTCCAGTGCATCTCTAAATAACATTATTTCTGTTGAATCTATTTCTTCATGGTAGATGCAGAAGACACTAGAATATTTTGCATCAACTGTTTATTCAGATTGCTGTCTCTTGCCACTTCTGCAAAAACCGAATCTACCAAATTCCATACATAATTCTCTGACAAAGAAAATTTTTACAAAAAACTCCCAAACAACCCTACATTAGATTTCATTCTCCTTTTTTTTTAAGGTAATTTTAATGTTAAAGTAAAATGGAGGTAGTGGATAAAAAGAAGTTTGCCTAGTTGTCTTTTGAAAGTAAATATTGTTTGAGAACAGAGGCAGATGGGAGACAATTTGTGAAGGGAGAATCAATCACAGAAATAATGAGAAATAATTCTTTGAATACAGGATCATTAACAACAAATCCATGAGGATTTTGTTTTCCTTTCTGCTTGTATTTTTTCCCCTTCTGGTTAAAAATAATTCCTATGACATACTCAACAAATTTTGTAAGCTAGAATATTTTTCAAGTATATTCTGGCTTTGGCTGGGATAGGGTTAATTTTCACTAGTCACCACAAGGGGCAGAACCAGACTATTAGATTCCATTTGGTACATTCTTTTATTATTATTATGACTGTTTTTTCTCCCCTTGTGTTATTCTATTACATTTTTCTTAACCCACAAGATTTTATCTTTTTCTTATAGTTCTCCACATTTGGCCTGAGCTGGGGAGGAGTGAAGGGCCCAGTGATTGATTGCTGTCAGCTGGGCTTAAACCACAACACAGTATTTCATTACAGGTGACACAAATGTCACTTAAATTCAGAAACATGCTGCTGCAAAATGAAAGCCTTCTGTTCAGAAATCACCTAGCTGTAGTGAGGCTTTCAGTTTATCTGAATAATTGAAGAAATTTCAGCATACACAAATAAAGCATCTGACCAAATGAGGCATCAAGCCTTGATGCATTTGTCAGAGAGACTATATGGTTTGGTGACAACAACTGACAGACTTTATTAGTGATCTGGAAAAAAATCAAAGAAAAAGATAAAAAATTGGAATCTGAGAACATTTTTTCCTTTGCTTTCTGTTTTTCTTCCAATGGAAGTTAACATCTGATAAACAGCTATCTCTTTCCAGTTCAACAATAAATCGCAGAAATGCTGAGTGGTTTGTGATGAAGAAATGCAAGGTGAGATTCCTGGAAAGAATTTTGTGCTAGATTTTCCCCTGTATTTTTACCACTACTGAGGGTACTCTATCTCTGATCAAATATTTTTTGTGAAGTGCTTTTTCAGCAAGGATGAAAAAGAAAAACAAGTTAGGAGCATGACAGAAGGAAAAAGCTGTGGCTCCATCTAAGATTTTCTCCTTAACTCTGGAGAAGAAATCTGGAAAGTGAGGTATGACCTAGATCCCCGGGCCAGTTGGCACAACTTAAAGAACTGAGGAAGCTGTGGGATTTTAACTTTTATGTGCAGGTGAGCAAGAATAAATAAGAGAATTTAGGGCACGCAAATAATACCTAGGATGCCTTAAGGAAATTTATTTTTAAGAATGAGGAGAATGAACGTGAAAGAGAGATCTGAATATGCTCTAGATTTATCAGACTGTGCAGGATTATGTTATTTTAAAATCTGGTTAGTTTGTGTAATCAAATATGACCTACCAGATACAGAAAAGGCTTAATTATGCTAAAATGTGAATGGACTTTGAGAGTGCTATCTGCAGTAAAAAATCCAGAGGATAAAATACATGAAAATGAGAAATCTGATAATATCTAAAAAACTAGTCCTCCTACTTGCCCACAATTTATTTCTCTCATGGTGTTTGCATGAGTTATAACGATAAATATTCATGGAATATCACTTTAGCAATGATGCTGAAAAGTTACTGGGAGCCTTTTGGAAATGCTCTCATAATTGGGTTTTTGTTTGTTCCAAAGTGCAATATTGCTATCGCATCTACAGAATCAATTTAGTATTCAACAGGTTTTAATAGATTCCAGAGGAAAGGAATTTTGTCTATGGTTTCTCCTATTTTTCACGATAAATAATTGTAAACTGTCATTGCACAGGCAAATTCCAAGGAGTTACTGATTGGATGTAGGTTATCCAAAAATTTGTCTAACTAATGCATTTAACTTTGTTTCTTTTTCAGATGTTTCTAAAAAATCAAAAAGTTTTAGGGAAGATGCTAAAGTTTTTTTTGTTTTGGTTTGGTTTTTTTTGTACACCTGCATGTACCACTATCTTGGGATTAAGTGCATGGGGTGGGCTTAGAGAGGAACCCTGTTGCTGTTTCTATTGATGTAACCAAGCCTGTGGCATGATCCAGAACATATACCTAGAGGATTTGTTAATTCTCCCATAAGAAGGTTTTTGAAGTCAACTTTGTCAGAAAACAGATATAAATCAGAGTCTAAAAATTTTAGTCTAGTAAAGACAACTGTCTGTTCCCTAACCCTTAACTTTAAAATAAAGATAACAGAATGTATGCATGAATATACAAGTACTTAGTATCTTACATTGTCTTTTGGGGTGTTTTATCATTTCTGAGAGCATCTAGGGCACCCACTTTATAACATCAAGTCTGAAAGTAAACATGCAGGCAGAAAAAAAGTGATGATGTATCGTTAGTAGGATAGGAATTGTCAAATGAGTTCAAAGTGAGAAAAAATATTATTGTGACCTAGTTAAATATAGACTGTGCATCCTAACATTTTTACTGATTGTCTACTAAAAAAAAAAAAAGTCACAAAAAAAATCTATGTTCTAATCAGTGGTTTTCATTGCACTACTCTTACAATATTACATTACTCTATTACAATAGTAATGGCAAGCTGATAAAAATTTGTTTTAAACACCAAGGTTTTTGGTAGGAATTTGTCTTTCAGCCATGTAGATACCTTTAGAATTGCCATCTTCACAGCAGCAATCCTATGCACAGATAATGGTATTAATATTCATAGAAGACAATAATTGATAGAAGTTCAGAATTCTATACAGATATACACTATCCTGCAAAACATAATGAGATAGTAGGCAAGGCAATTAATGCCAGGAAAAAAAAAAAAAAAGCTAAGAGTGCAGATTTCTGTTTGACTGGAGTTCACAGAAGGTAGAAATAAGAATCAAGGGTTATGTCACTGCTCAGTAAAAGCAATTTTTTGGCTCATTGGGTCTATATATTTTATTTTAGAGTTCACAACTAAAGAACATATTTTTTTTCCACTTTCTCAGACTGCTTTGATTTAATTTTTTGCCTTGGTTTTCATGTCTAAGTAAAACGGGTTGGTAATTATTAGTAATGGAAGAAATAATTATATGTTCACAATTACTTCAGTGAATGAACTGTAATCATTGAGCCTTCTATGACAACACATTGGACATTAAGTTCTTCAAGTGTAAGTTATACCATGTACTCTTAAACACATGATTATATTTATGAACAAGTAAAGGGAAGTGTTGGTTTGATTTACAGTCTATATCTTACATTATTATGGTCTATTGCTTCTGTTTACAGCTGAAGAAAAACTTGCTGGCCCAACCCTTAGTAATACAAATTGTCACTGTTTATTGCAGCCAATAAGGACAGTGAATTTAAAAGAGGTAGAATCTTTAGTTGGTATAAAGATTGATTTATAATACATACAGGTATTAAGGTAATCAAGTTTTAAACTTCAGTTTAATGCTTTGAAAATATACCAGATTCCTCTATTTGAAAAGAGCAATACAAATTAACAGGAAAAACAAAACAGAAATAGTAATGGATATTTATACACGCTTTTAAGCTGAATCACAATGTAGTAAAAGATGGGTACCATTTTAGGCATTTGAATTTTTGGTAAAAATATTTCTTTTAAATGGCCCAGATTCAAAGGAACATATTTTCAAACAGTTTCATTTGTTTCCTACACTCCATTCAAAAATACTTTGTAACTGAGCTAGTATCTTAGATGTACTCTGCAGGTCTATTCTTTTCTCATTCTGCGAAGTGAAGTAATTAATTTGAATGCATCAATCTCATAAAGACATCATCTATTACCACCTAGGAAATGGTACTTCTTGATTAAGTTTCTGCAAAACATATTCTCTGATAAATTTTTTGACAAAGAAAATATTTGCCACATGAAAAGTGGATAGTATAAGTCCTAGGTTAAATAAACAGAAAAGCTTTGTTAAATGTTTAAATGACAGGAAACCTTAAGAGTAAGATTTTTAGACTAGGTAGCAATGACGAAACATCAGGACATTATAAGCATTAGTTATTTCATAAGCATTGTTTTCTTTGACCATTACTATAGAGAAACCCTAAAACATCCTGATCATGTTCGTACTTAACCTAGCAATTTCACCTTGGAAAGTCTTTCTCCTTCTCTGACCTTTTCACGCTCTTTAGAAAGTTCAAAAATGCAGGAAACAGAAGATTCCACCACTAGAAAAACTGTTTCATCTTACAGAAAGCACGTTAATGACTATTTTATTCACACAGCAGGCTGGAAAGGGGCAACACATATGCTAGGCTGTGTGAGGGCTGTCTCTGAAGATCATTTTTCAATGTATATGTGTTGAGTGTACCTGAAAAGGTTTTGGTAGCAGTGGGGATATAGGGCTTGATTCTATGAGAAGATGTCAGAGCTTCTCCCGTGTCCTACAGAGCCAGTTCCAGATGGTTCAGAAAAAAACCTGCCACTGGCCAAGGCTGAGCTCATCAGTGACATTGGTAGCACCTCTGTGATAATATATTTAAAAAGGGATAAAAACTGCTGCACAAGAGCAACTGGGAGAGGAGTGAAAATATATGAGAGAAATAGCCCTGTAGACATCAAGATCAGTGAAGGAGGAGGAGTAAGTGCCAGAGGAGAGATTTCTCTGCAGCCAATGATGAAGACTCTGGTGAGGCACGCTGTTCTCCTGAAGCTCATGGGAAGTCCATGGTGAAGTAGCTATTCACCCTGCAGCCTGTGGAATGATCCCATGCTGGAGCAGGTAGATATGCCCTGAAGGAAGCTATGACTCTTCAGGCTCCTGGTCAGCTCCTGGCAGGACCCTTTGCCATGTGTGTGATGGTGCAGACTCCGCTAGGCTGCACGTTTATTTTGGAGCCAGCCAACACCACATTCTTGTCTTGACTACCTATGTAGTGAACTGAGACAATCTGGCACTGTCGCATCTCAGCTTCCAGTGCAGTGAGTCAAGACTATTGTTCTAGTTGCAAGTATAGTGACTTAGAATGATCAGGTGCTCCATAATTGTATTCGAACTCATACTGTCTAGAAAGTGTACCACCGACTCTAACTGCCTGGCTCATAGCCCATTTTCAGAGATGAAAATGTTACCTGACAATAATTGTGGTAAAACTAAGAATCATTGACCAAAGTCAGTCACCTTGCTATAAATGTGCTATAAACAGCAGCCCTAAAATGAGAGCCTTTGAGTTCTCTGAGAGCACAGTAGGCTGTGCTTCTGATTCTCCCTCCCTTGAGATCTTGGCAACTTTCAAGACCATCTGCCAGTAAAATACTGACGAAGGGATAATCATCGCCTGCTGACAAATGCTGACAATGCAGTATGATGAGTAATTCAATATATTTCAGTTTTGCACAGATTCAGGATTAAGGATTCAGAATTTAGAGATTATTGATTTTGTAATTGGCTGTAAGGAGAAAAAAATAGGTTAATCCCTATACCTGTGTGCACGTGTGTGTGTAACTTGATTTAGAAGCTTTGTTATAAGTCTTGTGAAAATTTCATTATTTTTCAACAAAAGAATTGTAGTAAATACTACTAAATCACTCTCAAAATCGACTGATGATTAAGTATTGGTAAAAATATTTTCTTTACCCTCTGTAAAAATTTCATTACATATAAACCCTGTTGACAAAGTCTGTGACTAGGTTTGGATCCAATTATGCCTAGACTTCTCTCTGAGGAGTTTAGAAAGCAAAGGCGCCCATTCTGAACTTTTTCACTCAATGAGAGTCTCCTTTAAGGTTTTAATTTTCCTTTCCAATCTCTCTACAAATCACTTTAACAACTCTCATATTTTCCCCTTGTATATATTTTCCCCTGTAGTCGTATGTAGAATGAACCTTGCCATCAGAAGTTTTTAAATCACCTTTTACAAATTCACGTTGAAATTCACATTTGCTAATACCTTTACTGGTGTTTCTCTGAGATCTGTAACCTAAATCACTCATATGTGATACCATGGAGAGAGAGGCCATGCTGGAGTGGGTTTTCTTGCAGGATCTGTGACTTGAGAGGGACCCATGCTGGAGCAGTTTGTTCCTGAAGTACTGCAGCCCATGGAAAAGACTCTCACTGGAGTAGTTTGTGAAGAAGTACAGCTCATGGGAAGGATTCCTGCTGGGGCAATTCATGGAGGACTGTCTACTGTGGGAGGGATCCCATACTCGAGCAGAGGAAGAGTGTAAAAAGGAAGGAGTGGAAGTGACTGTGCTACAAACCGTGACCCCTTCATACAGGTGTATTTTAGATTTGTTCCTTATTATTTGTTTCTTATTATCCTACTCTTACTAACTTACAATAAATAAAGTTAGTTTTCCCAAGTCAAGTCAGTTTTGTCCATGGTGGTAATTGTTGACTGATAGCCTTGTCCTTATCTTGACCTATGAGCCTTTTGTTGTATTTTCTTCCCCTCCATTGTTGAGAAAGACAGTGAGAGATCAGCTTGGTGGACACATGGTGTCCACGCAGGGTCAATGCACCACAGTATCATACTGTTACATTTCTATATTTTCCTGTTCTGTTATTGTGAGATACTTTCCTCTTTAAATACATATTCTTTTGTCTCCACTTTTTACCATATAAGCTGTCATCTCTGAGAAAGTATTGAAAAGGTTCTGTTTCTAACATTCTGAATTTGAAACTTGACTGCTATGTTTCAAAATCAGATCCTTTGTGAACTTTTCCTATGACAAAGAAGTGTTTCCTACAAAGCTCAAAATGTACACTTTAAATACAGCATGTATATACCCCTCACTCAAAAGAAATCTCTCAAGCTGCACGGCCAGAACACAGGAAGAAAGCCAATTACTTTAAACTATTAATACTAAACATCAGTCAAGAAGCAATGAAAAATGGACATAAAACTAGTCATATTTACAGTGAATTACCCATTCTGCTATTTCATCTCATGCTGCACTGGACCTCAGTTAATGAGTATTGCCACCAAGATGAATTCACTACATGCTTAGAAAGACTATTAATAAGACTGAATTTTCTTGGCAGTGGAAAAGATCTGGCTTACATTCCTCATCATGTCCAGAACCAAATGAAATAGATAGCATTGTTCCCCTCCCTGCCCCAATCTTTTTTTTTCTAATATTATTCTTATATACTTCTATTGCTTCTGGTTAAAATAAAATTCTACAGGTTTCTTATGATTTTTTAATTTACTAACTTTCCCACTCATACTGAAAAAAAAAGATACCTCAAGGTAGAGTACTTTCTCACACTTGTCCTAGATCTAGATCAACAATTATACAATGAAATTCTCTCTTTGTTTTATTTAGAACCTGATTCATTTGACTGTTTACGAGATTACAGATAACTTTGATAGAAAATTGTAAGTTTTCTTCCCCTTAAATATAAAATGGACTTTGTACATATGCTAGTTTTGTCTGAGGTAATGTTAATTTTCTTCATAGTAGCTACTATGAGACTGTTTTGAATTTGTGCTGGAAACAGTGTTGATAATTGAGAGGTGTTTTCCTTATTGCTGATGAATAATGCTCAGTCAAGGTCTTTTCAGCTCCTCACACCACCTTACTAGTGAGTAGGCTTGAGGGTGCACAAAGGGTTGGGAGGAGACATAACTGGGAAAGCAGACTCCAACTCATCAAAGGGATATCCCATACCATAAGACACCATGCTCAGTATATAAAGCTAAGGCAAGAAGAAGGAAGGGAGCATGTTTGGAAAGATGATATTTGTCTTCCTAAGTCACTGTAATGTGTGATTGAGTCTTGCTGTCCTGCAGATGGCTGAACACTTGCTTGCCCATGGGAAGTGGGAAATTAATTCCTTATTTTGTTTTTCTTGTATGCATGGCCTTTGTTTTACCAAATAAACTGTCTTTTTGTCAACCTAAGAGTTTTTTCATTTTTACTCTTTCATT
Source organism: Urocolius indicus (assembly GCA_013401255.1). Lineage (NCBI taxonomy): Eukaryota > Metazoa > Chordata > Aves > Coliiformes > Coliidae > Urocolius > Urocolius indicus. Next base: position 22,440 of record WBNH01009782.1, read on the forward strand.
TCTGACTCCCATTATACTGTAGAAGTAGTCAGCAAATGGTTCTGTAGTACTTAGTAGCTATCTGGAATCAAACCATTACAGTCCATTTCTATCGTATGTATGCATATTGCACAAGGAACTAATAGATCTTATTGTTTTAGACAACCATCTTTCAACAACTAACCCATCAGAAGCCTGTCACTCCTTTTTCTTACTGTTTATATGGAAAAAAAAATACAAAACAATAGTTATATTAGAGTAAAAAAAAAGTAAAATTTACACAAAAGTTAATAACTTTAAGGTCTACGTCTGCATATAAAATGAGTCAAAAGTCAAAGATCTAGTTTTGCTCTCTGATTTTACAACGCAATACAGTTTATAAGACATTTGCACATACTGATTAAGACAGGAAAACCACAGTACTCAAGAAATCACCCTTTCTTTCTCAGGTAGAAATTAGACTGAGTTGCTAGGAGATTCATTTTAGCTTCAGAACTGCAGTAACTGAGAAATCTTCATAGCATTTTTTTAATAAAATAGTGAGAATAGAATAAGTCCCCTTTGATCAACAGTGAAGGAAATGAATGGAAGAAGCCACAGTAAGATTTCTTCAGCTCATAACATTAAATAAAGCACATGATGGAGCAGGTTTGCTGCCAGGACTTGAGACCCCTTTGTGACTTGTGTTCTTGAAGGACTGTTTCCCATATGGATGGGCTCCCTCTGGGGTAGTTCAGTAAAACCTGTAGCCTATGGGAAGGATCGCAGTAAGAAAAGTTCATGGAGGATCGTCTTCCTTGGGAGACACTCCACACTGTACCAATGAAAGTATGATAAGTCTGAACAGCAAACTAAACATGAGCCAGCAATGTGCCCTTGTGACCAAGAAGACCAGTGGCTTTCTGGGATGCATCAAGAAGAGTGTGGCCAGCAGACTGAAGAAGGTTCCTTTCCCTCTCTACTTTGTTGTAGTGAGGCCTCCTCTAGAGTCTTGTGTCCAGTTTTGGGGTCCCCAGCTCAAGAGGGATAGAGAATTGCTGGAGAGTCCAGTGCAGGGCCATCAAGATGCTCAGGGGATTTGGAGCATCTTCTTATTCAGGAAAGGCTGCAGTAACTGGGGCTGTTTAGTGTAGGGAAGACTGAGAGGGGATCTCATTAATATTTATAAATATATAAATGATGGATGTCAGGAGGTTGGGACATCATTTTTTTTTTGTACTGGGAAATCTACCACATTGACCTTCTGTGCAAGAGTCATAATAGATTCATCTACGAGCAGATTTCTTCAAATCTTTCACAAGAATAGCATCAATTGGTATAACATTTTTTCATACAAGTGGTTTAAATAATACAAAATTTCAAAATGCTGCAACAGATAAGTTCTTTGATAACCTAAGGCATTCTTGGATATCAACATTTTAGTTGATACATAGTTTATTAACACTGTCGTCTGAACTGGAAGATCATGACACAGACAACAGGTGTAGAAAAACAGTTTGCAAGAATCGCTATCTTCATCAGTGATATTCTTCAACATGTCATCCAACCAAAGAATGAAATGCCTCAGGCTGAATCTTTTTTTTTTTTTAATATGTACATAATCATAGAATCACAGAATGGTAGGGAAGGGACCTTTAGAGATCATCTAGTCCAATTCCCGTACAGAAGCAGGTGCATGTAGATCAGGTCAAATTCAACTCTTACAAGGAACAATCTTCTATTAAAATGTGTTAACAGGATCTGTCTCTTTCCACTTTTGCTAGTAGTCTCTTTTTTCCTAGCCTAATTTGTACTTTCCACACATACATCTGTATCAAATTTGGCTTGAAAGTAGCGTAACAAAAGAGATGAGTACTAAGGTACAATTGACTTCATCCTAAGAGTAGGGAAGTCTCTATCTCTGGACAGATGTTTATTTCTCCAGACTTCAAACATGAAGCTGGAATGACTTAACCAAAATTAGAGGTGACCAGTATCACCTATTGCCATGGGCTGATCAAGGCAGACATGCCTATTTGCTGGGAAGTGGGCTCTACTTATTTTTTGCATGCCAGTAAACAGTTGTCAGTTCCAAGACATCAATAACCCAGCCATATCTGAGGTTCAACTTTTCTGTGAAATATGTCACCTGGGATTACAATATTTAAAGTAATAAAAATATTTTTAAATATTACTTTTTCAGACAACCTGAAAGGAAAAAAAAAACCTTTTGAGTATTATCCTATGCATTTCACTGATACAGTCAAATCTATTAGTAAGTAAATATTCATGCCTAACTCCCACATCTTCTTTGTGCCAAGACAGTGGTAAAAAGTATAGGTACGTTACTGACACAGGGGGTTCATTTGAGAAGTGAGTCATGGATGAAGGAAGAAGAAATTGTAAGATGCCTAAAAAAATTCAGCATATAATGAAGGCTAAGACAAAATCCCAAGCACTATTATCTTGTTATCTTTCCAATATCTGTACAATAGCTTTGCATTGTATCTAGTTCAAAATTAGTAAAAAATCTTTTAAACATCTAGGATCACCTATATAACCTATCTAAATAATAGTATTTGTTACAAAAATAGTTAACAGCTTGCTTCATTTTCTTCCTTCAGCCACATACATATTTGACATCAGTGTGTTGTGCATTTGTTTCATGTCCAGTGCATAAAAAAATTAGTACAACACATATAATTTACATGTGTCCTCTCAGTTACTTACCTGTGGTAACAGATTAAGTCACATTTAAAGCTGTTCTTGAAACTAAATAAATGGGCTGTGAGAGATAAAATGAAAAAAACTGTACTTTGGAATTCCGGCAGGAGAGACAAGGAGATGTTGATTCACTAATGTTGCTGACAGAGTTCTCTTTAGTAAATGGGAGTATTGATATTTTTCTTTCTCCAGTCTTCTTGCACACCTCATATACTCTGGACAAGAAGGCCAATGGCATTCTGGAATGCATCAAGAAGGGTACATTCAGCAGGTCAAGGGAGGTTCTCCTCCTCCTCTACTCTGTCCTGGAGTCCTGTATCCAGTTCTGGGCTCTCTAGCTCAAGAGGGACAGGGAACTTCTGGAGAGAGTCTAGTGCAGGCCATCAGGATGATCAGGGGACTGGAACATCTTTCTTATGAGGAAAGACTGCAGGAACTGTAGCTGTTTAGTCTAAGAAGAGGAGACTGAGAGGGGATCTCAATATTTACAAATATCTAAATGGTGGATGTCAGGAGATTGGGGCATTCCTTTTTTCTACTATATCAAGCACAGGACAAGGGGTAATGGACATAACCTGGAACACAAAAAGTTACATTTATACATATGGAAAAAACATTTCTCTGTCAGGACGAGGGAGTCTTGACACAGGCTGCCCAGGGAGGGTGTAGAGTCTTCTTCTCTGAAGGTTATCAAAACCCACCTGGACACATTTCTATGTGATCTGATCTAGGTGGACCTGCTTCTACAAGGGGGTTGAACCAGATGATCTCTAAAAGTCCCTTCCAGCCCCTACCATTCTGTGATTCTACAATTATAGCTCTGCACAATCTGCCTAAAATAATATAAAGCATTTTCCACTAATTTCCTCTTAAAAATCATTTTCTCACAGGCAAACACACTTGTCAAATTTCTTCAAAGTTGCATTATATCTTAATAAAGGGGTATAAAAATATTGCATTTACTCATCAACACAACAAAGTAAGAAACTCCACATACTGGGAATATCTTTAAATATTTAAATGAATAACCACCTGGTGGTGAAATTCAGGGCAATAACAGCTTCTTTTGTTAGTGTATTTTCATCAGACTTGGTAAAGCTACTAACAAACATTTTGACAGTCATCCCTAAATACAGCCCTCAGAAGTATTAGAAAAATCTCAGAGGCTCTTTAAAAACTAGAAATCTTCCAACAAGCCTCTATTACTTTTTAGATCCATATTCCTAAAGGCTTTTTGGCACACAGTCTTCCAACTGCCAATATCCAGTTAACAAAAACAAAGAAACAATAGCTTAATTCAGTATTTGTTTTTTCAAAGAAAATCTAAAGCAAATCTGCAGGAAAATAAATGCCTGCTTGTTCAGTGAATACACTCAACAGGACTTCATTTAGCAGGTAATCCTGAACCTTGAATTATTAAATAGTCATGTTAAATATATTAATTTTGTATAATTCAATGTAAATATTAGTATCCATTTCAGTGCATGTTGACATCCAAGCACGATGGAGAAAACAGTTTGCAAAGAAAAAGAAGAGGCACAAAGGTTGTCTACTTTGCTGGCATCATCAGCTGCTTTTTTTTTTCTTTTCTTATTGATATTTAATATATTGTTTTAGCATGGGTCAGATGATAAAATTTTCAGTGACTGAAATCAATTACAAATTGTATTACTTTCACAGTTATCTATAATGAAGAATAAAGATAGAGAATTTATTTTAGTTGAGATCTTTTCACTGGAAAATTGCATCTCATATTTACCTTAAGATGGCACATTTGTCTCCAAAGACCCTGAGCAAGCATCCACTGAAGTGTTTCATGCTGATTTTCAATAGACTTGAGTTTAGCCTCTAGAAATTTTATAAACAGCATGAAATGCTGTAATCATCATGTGGTGCATAAAAATTGATAAAGTCTAAGAATAAAAATGTCTTCTAGTGATATGTAACTGTCACACATATACTTCATACACCGTTGGAGAGTATAAACACTGATAACAAAAAAAAAAAAAAAAAGGAAATTTAATCAGATCTGTGATTAGATTACATTCACAGTATAAACTACCCCAGATAAAGAATTCAGCATTGTCATTGAAATGTACAGGAGGTGCCACCATCTGTACCATGACACATCTGATAAAAAGCTAACCTGGTCAAGTATCATTTGTATCATCATAATATTCTCAAACATTATCTTCAGACCTGTAGATGTGCTACCTAGGTTACACGGTTTCATCAAACTTCTTGCCTTATTGCTGTTTAAGATCTTCCCATCTACTCAAGAACTTGAAGGTAGTACCATAATTTTGTGTTATTTGTTTTCCATTTTCTACACAAATTAATGCAAAAGTCAAAAACTCTAGTCCACGGTTCCATATAAAGATTGGAGGAGTTGTGTTGTGTTTTGAAATTTCTGTTTATAATGTCAAAGGTAAGACTCTTTTATGAAGTGGATATGTGCTTCTGATTGAAAATTGAGGGTATGAAGGAAGTTATATTTATACAGTACAGAAACATGGAAAGAAATGTGTCATATTTTTCTTTTAGTGATTAGACTTTTAACAGGGAATTTTAAAAAGAAATGTCTTGTTTAGCTTCAAAATATGGAAATTATGAAAAAGTTAAGAGCCTCTACTACAGAAGTTATGACCAAAAATTGAGTCTAACTGAAAATTCTTTGAGTAGCTTCAGCAAACTGCCCAAAGAGTAAGCAAGAATAAAAATGAAACATCTCATCAGTCATGCCATTCTTCAATACTTTGATTTGATAGACCTTCCTGCAAGCTATCTGGGAAACAAAAAACTACAAAATTGCATTTTTAATTACCTTATATTCCAAAGAATATGTTTCATCTCACCTTTACACTTGTGAAACTGCACAAAATTTCTTCTAAACATAAATGTCTTACTGTTATGTTGACTCTCACAAATAAAAGTCCAAACACATGGCATGTACAAGATATGTGTGTTGCTTCAGGAATTAAAGCACACAGGCATAGGTGTACCTGCTAAGGAATTAAATAACTGTAAAATTTTAATGATTATATGTGTACAGTAAATGTATTAAACTATTATATTTCAGTGAAAATATGTATACTAAATTGTTGTATTTAATTTTAAAATATTTTATTAGATTACTAAATATAATGTTCTACAATATATCACCATTACTGTTCTGACATTAGATAGCTCAATAAATGCTGAGAATACACAGTGAAATTACAATACATGAGCTTTTCACATTGACTGCATAAGTAATTACTTATTCTCTAATGTTTCCATCAATGCTCACAGTTACATGTAGTTGTGTGTAATAGAGGTACTAACACTCAGGTAAAGAACGAAGAACATTCAGATGTTATAATACTTATAATAATACAGTATTATAAGAAAGGAAGGGGAATATATTCTAGTGGATCCATTCTGAGCTGTCTACCAAAGAAAAAAGAGGAAGAAAAAATGAGACACGAAAATCAAGGTAATGAGAGGGAATATAATGTCAAGAATCAGAAATGGAGGAAAAGGAAAAAATGTCTTGGTGTTTAACTAGAATTGAAGAAAGAGTACAAAACTAACAAGTGAAAAATATCAATAAGTTAAAAGAGTGCACAGTGTGTATAAAAGCAGGTGGTCATTTCACTAATATTTCCAGTAGAGCTTGACTGTTTGATATAGAGGCCAGAAGGTGAAATAATGTAAAACTAGTTTACTTGAAATGACTTGAAGGAATGGAAATTTGTCAGAACAATTTTTACTACAGTAGTTTAAAAATTTGAGCATTTCAATATGATGCAAAACAGCAAAACCATTGAAACAGAATACTTAACTGTTTCAGACTTTTTCTATCTCTGGATATTCCAGCTGTCTCAATAATCCAAATCCCATAATATAGAATATTGCCTAACTGAAAGACACCCTTTTTTTGACTGGTTGTGTTTTGCTTATTTTTTTTGTTTGTTTAAAAGACAATCACATATTCCAAACTTCTCCCTCATATTATTTCAAGGTCTCAGTTCTCATGAAGAAGAAGAAAAAATAATAATATTTATAAAAGAAATTTCTATTTTAAACCAAAATTTAAATTCAATGCTTGGGATCAATATCTACAACAACTGTGGATGAACAACATAGAACTAACAGACCAACAAAGCTACCAGACTTCCAAATGGTCCTTCTCTGATTTTAAAAGAATTTTAAAGAAAAATCATTAAAAATGAGTTATATTTGTTATAACTTTGAGCTTCAGAGCACAAGAAACACTGATCAAAACTTGTAATATTTTGACTTTGCCAGCTGTGTTTAACCAACAGTTTCGTGAACAGTACTAATCTTTAATTTGATATTTCATTAGAGGTATTTGATATTTTATTAGAGGTTATTGTTAAGATAGCTAGGTTTCTTCTTCCAAATATCATTAGATGCTAACACTATATTTAACAACCTTTCACACTTGCAAACTAAAGTATCCTAATTTGCACATCTTCTTAAATAACAAAGTTTGTAAAATGCTTTCTCAGGTACACTGATTGAACTTCTGAGTGACTTCAGCACAAAACACCTGGTTTTGGAAGATTTCATGAACAGCCTCAACCTTATTCAGATTTCTCTCTTTTGTGAATAATCAGTGATGTCAATTTCACCAAAATGTTCAGACGAATATTAACTTTTGTCCACTGCCTATATTCCAAATAACGTTGTTTTCTTTATGTGCTTTTTTTGAGACCAAATAGTGGTTTCTATAGTTCTACAGACCAGTATAATTGGCCAAATACAAATGTCTCTAAATTTCACTACATCTTTTTTCATTCCTAAACTAAAATCAAGAAAACCGACTTACCAGTAGTTATACAATAGGCTTTTAAAGCAAATTACCTGTCTTTTCAAAAGGCTTTTATTAATACATGAAAATTAATTTCTTTCAGAGAAGTATTTAAAAATGTTAGAGCAGATATTTTAGCATGTCATTAGAAATAGAAATATGATTATATTGTTTCACTCTCAGCCTAGATCTTCAAACACTTCAGAAGTTTCTCATATTTGAAAATAAATAAATTTTCTTTTGAATCAGTTAAAAATTGTTATCCTTTTACCTTACCACTGCTCTCATTTCTTCTTTGAAACTTTGAACAAATCTTGTCTATTATCTTCAGGAAGGAAGTAGGGGGGAAAGAAGGATCAAAAAAGTTAAGGATTTTATTGAATCATGATGAAGAAAAACATATGCCAGCAACAGTTTTTCATTTCAGTCATTCTCTGTAACCTTCCTGAAAAAGGAGGATAAGCACCTGAGGGCATGCTTACTTAAGATTTTGGCTTGAAGAAATTTGATATTTTTTCCTGTATTCAAAGTTGTGACTCAAGTTATAAATTTGACAATGCTTTCAAAATGTTTATACAAAAAAGCCTGTATTTTCTATCCTCTTTCCACATTGTGAACATGGATTTGAATTGTTTATTTCCAGTATGATGACAGTAAAGGTAAAATGAGTAATAAAAAATGATATGAAGATAATTGATTGAAAGGAAAACTGGAGTTGTTCTGCAGAAACAAAAGGAATATTATGGTCATTATTTTAGCATACTTTCTCTCAAGGAAAATCGATTTTTCTTTTTTTTTGCCATAACAAAAGATTTTTATTAGAAATGTAACAAATATCTTCACATCCAAATTATAGCTTATGTAAAATACGTTACATAAAACGGAAAATTTTATTCATCTATTTAGTTGAAGATTAAACAACTTTATAATGACTTCAAGTAATCAGTAGAAGGGTTTAATTGAAGTAAGAATTATTTTTGTATACTCTTATTAGGATCTTGACCTCTTGGGCCAATGCTTACTGAAGTGCCCACAGAAAATCATAGCTATAAAATGCTAGAGGGTATTAATAATTAATAATTATTATCTTTTCAAAGCAGAGAATTGTCAGCATATTTTTCTACTTGTCATTGACACAGATTTGAAACATTTGCTAAAGTTAATTTAGAAGATGTGGTGTCAGAAAGTAGGTTTTGTTTTCCTATACTGAAGGGTGGAAGCTCTTTGCAAGTCACATTTACTAGCTAGAATACTAGTGTAGCTGACCAGAAAGAAAATGCATGTACACTATTCATATTTCTAGCTGGAAATTAGCAATGCATGTGAGAAGATCTTCAGCACTTTATTTCCTTTAAAGAAAGAAAACCTAGTTGAAATTAAATAGCTGTCCTCTTGACTCAGTTTTCTGAAACAGAAAGCCCAAACCTAACAATGAAAGCTTTGGGACTATCCTAGAGACCTGCGACCTAAATGAATAGGAAAAGGCTCAAGAGTAAAATTAGTAGATTTAAGTTATTCCCATCACCATGCTCAAAAAAATCACGGATTTTTTTATATGTCCAGATGTTATCCTACTAAAAAACAAAAAATAATCAAACAAAACCAACCAACTAACCAAACACAAAAAAAAAAAACCAAAAAAAACCACAAAACACATTCTTAGAATTTGTCTGACATCATCGTGCCTCTTTACCTGTTTTTGCTTGGAAATTTTTATCCAAAAATCCCTCAACAAAGACAAACAAAAGGGAATTTTTAATCTACAAATGCCACCAAAGTTAGAAAAGATTGCTTTCTCAGGTCCCACAGCTAAATATTAGAATTTCTGTGATAATCATTAGGTCTTTATTTCATCTCTTCCTTTGAAACCACATAGCATTTCCTTTCCTCTTGGAATCAAAGTGAAAGAAATAAATCATTACCTAGTTTCCATAGCAATAGAAAACCCACATGAAAACACTCAGAGTGCAGTAATTCCTGTCTTGCTCTTATTTCCAACAGCTTCAAAATTTTCTCTATTTGAATAGTGTGCCTGTGATTTAAATATTTTATGCAAATTAGAAGTTAGCAAGAGAGAAAGCAATCTAGTTCACAAATTAGTCAGTCCCAAGATATCTTTCATTACTCATTTCACAAGAAAACTGATTTTTTTACTGTTTCTTTTTACTCTTGTTTTCCCCTAATTCAAGAGTAGGTAATAGGAAAATCATACATTAAAAAAAAAAAAAAGGAAAATGTTTTGTTAAAACTATTTGCATGTTAGCTGTTGAAAAAAACATTGGTGAAGTTAAGTTGTTTTTTTTCACAGAGCACTGATTAGAAAATTTAGGGTCTCAGACTTTCAGCCATAATTTCAAACATTTCTATTAACATTGCTGAATCTTCATTTAGCTTCGTTACTTATTAATAAGTTCATCCAAATCAAATAACTTATTCAGTTGCAAGATTTTTGTAATATATCAAAATTTCTTATGTTTGTTTTGATAATTGCTAACTTCATTAAAATTAGAAATATATATAAATATCAAGTATCACTCAAGATGATCTCAATCACTTGGTGGCTGATATATGACCATCTAGTATTTCATTTATATACATTCCTGCTGACCCAAATCAATGCAGAGATAGTAGAGACAGTGCAATGATTGCATAGATGGAGTTAATGGATGGATTTTTCCTTGAAAAATCTAATTTAGACATAAAGTGAGTGGATAAGTCATAAAAAGATTGCAATATTAATATGTCATTCAAAGCACCTAGAAAGAACTAATGTCCTAGTATTTTCAATGTGTATCACTAATGTATTAAAATATTTATTTTGTTTCAAATTAAGTCCAATAAACTATCAAAAGGCAACAACTGCGTGTAAAAATGACAAAGTTGAAAGCTCTTTTTTTTTAATGTTGTAAATGCAGAAAAAGTAATAGCTTTGTGCAGCATGAGTAATGAATCACCAAAAAAGCTCTTCCTGACTGTGAGGAAGATTTTTAAGACCTCACAATTTTATTCCTTACATTATTCCTATCTGTATCCACTGATACTACAGCTTATCTATATGTAGAGCAGTGGCAATTTACCCAAACTTATAATTTTGCTCATTTGAATATATTGTGGATTTATAAAAGAATTCATGAACTACAGATGAATTCATACACTTCAACATGAATAATGTCCAAGTAAGAATATATCACTACATCCTGAGTTAGAAATTCTATTACCCTAAGATAAACTGCAAGTATATATTGTAGAATAGGGTCCTCTGTAATCTGTGGGTCTGAAATGCCATTTCAAAGTGCAATTTTATTTTTTTTTTTAATTTTAGGGTCAGCACTGTACCTCTTGGTGAAATCTCTAGGTTTTTGACAGTCAAAGTCAAAATCTGAGTGTAGATAGGTATATTTTTGAGGTGATTCATCATTACATTTTTCATTATACCCTCAAGTTCCCACTAAATATGGTGGTTACAGGCCAACTGCAACTTTTTCAGTTTTCTTTCTAAGAAAGTTGGTTGGGTTTTACAGAGGCAAATCAGACATTAACTTCAGCAAATTCAAATACCTGCTTCAAGGCAAAGACACAACTACTGCATTACAATGTCATCAAGATCTCTTATGTTGGTAAATCACATTGGCTTTTCTGTGAAAGGAGTGACTGCACGCTCCAAGTGAAACATCACAGAACCTAGTCCTAAGCAGGCTCAACCATTAGCTGGAATGCATCTAAGCCAGGATGATTCTGTTATTGTGTAGTCACTATTGCCAGATAGAAATTCTGTGAAACAGGAAAGACAACTAAGCACCTAGTGGATTTCTATCACAAAGTATGAGTTAAGTCAGCATTTTCTTACAGCTGAGACAAGGAAACTCATGTCTTTCCAATGCAATGGTACCCTGACTTTTCTGTTTTAAGATTATAGGCTTATACAGATGAGGCTGTAGTGTGAAAGTGTATCTAGAAAACATTATAAGGTCATCTGCAAAACGCTGTTCTTTTAGCTTAGATCACAGGTAGTTGTAATTAAAAAGTAAGATTAAAACATCAGCTGCTCCTCTATGAATTGTTTTTCCACAAATTGTGGTATAATTACATCATACTAGAAAAAAAAAAACTGATCATCACACTATGAAAACTAGCTTCACTACTGCAGTAGTAGAGCATGAAAACAGTGTTTTTATTGAATGAGCAATTGCAGTGACTACTTGTTCTCAAGGTAAAATATGCTTAGTGTTTAAAATCTGCAGAACAATATAGTAGTTATAAAGCCTTCACAGTGTCCAACCACATAAAATGTTCAAGGATGAACTGAGTAGCTATAAATGTGTCTGCTCTGCAGTTTACTGAATATTAAACATAATGGTAGATTTCAATACATATATATTGACAAAAAAAAGGACATTTTGGAGGGGAAAATATAGGAGAAAATAAAGGTCATTCTTATTTGTAGCTTGAAGTATTCAAAATATTCAGAGTCACATTTTTACTAGAATTCCAAACATTCCTTTCTGTAATATTGAAAGATTGTCCTTCACCTGAATATCTCTGATAATTTCCTGGCATGCCTCATGCAATGTAATAAACACAATGGAAACAAAAAATAATTTAATACAAGAATATGACAGCATATTCAACAAGACAATAAGCTTGAAATACACAAGCTTCTGCAAAAATTGCGTTAATAACATGTATAATTAAAAAAAGAAAAGAATCTCATTTGTTTGCACGTGTATTCAGAGTTTCATCTAACTCATCAATATTCCTTTTAATAATGGCACTATCTCTACGGATAAGTGGTGGCTATGAATACACCATTTATGATGAATTTCTTTGCCATAGTGGAACAAATTTAATCTTTTTTCATTGGAATGAAGAACAACATATTGTACTTAAGCCTTCTATTTTTAAATGTCTTTGTGCCAATTTTCTATTACAATCTCAATTTTATCCATTTGTTATAGATGTCTTTGACAGTGAAAGAGCTACTTTGGATAACGTGAATCCAGTCCAGCCAGAGTCCTCTGGCTACTTCTTATTTGACCTTTGGAAGTTACAAATTCTTTGAATAAAGATTTCCAAACACATATGATTTATGAACTACAAACTGGCTAACGTCCCTATTAGTTTTCTATTTTTTTTGTTTTAATGGCAAATATCTAGTTTACATAGAAATGTCCAAACTATTTTTTCCTTAGTATTTCTATTTCAATACAATTCTGTAGAGTTTCAGACAAATATATATTTAATATTTCATTCTTCTGTTCTGTTGTATATAGTAAGCTTCCTAGGTAATTTTACATTCATTTACCCCTTCATTAATCCCAATTTTCCATTTTGAGAAAATAAGATGATTTGGTTTAGAGTAAAAGACTACATATGGTGAATATGGAACTATGGATCCTATAAATTGCCAAACATTTACAAAGATTTATTTTCAAGCTTTGCCAGTATGTTATAGTTGAGGAACAATTAAACACAAATGTGTATATATAGACACATGTACAGATACACAGTTTAGCAGAAACTTAGATCTCAAGAGCTTTACTTAGAAATATGACTGAAAAAAGACCCAAAAGCCACAACAACAAAAACAAAAAAAAAACCTAGATGTAGATCTGACCAGAAAACCAATTTTCTATTGCATAAGAAATATTGACATTTTGTTATAACTTGATGGTAAGAGAAATAAAAAGAGATAGACGCATGAGTTTTGCTTTGTTTTGAATTTATGCTTCTGTGAAAGGGCTACTGCCTCAATCATTTACATAAAGCATAGTAAGCTCAGATTCACTTACCTGTTGTAAATTAAAAGCCAATTAAAAATTCCCTGTATCCTGAATAAGTTTGATAAAGAGTACTAAGGTATTGGGTATTCTGTGCCATATTTCTTTCTTTTGAACTCATATTCTAGTTAATATTTGAAAAACTTTCTAATACATTTTAAATTTATATATTAAAAGATAAAACAAAGATAAAAGATAAAAAAAAAACCCTCAGAATAACCTCCTCAAAAAAATAAATAATAGAACCAAAGAATAGTAGGGTTGGAAGGGACTTTTAGAGATCATCTAGTCCATCCTCCCTGCAGAAGCAGGTTCATCTAGATCAGGTCACATAGGAACATGTCCAGATGGGTCTTGAAGACCTCCAAGGAAGGAGACTTCACACCTTCCNCACTTTCTATTTCAGGACCTTAATTTGAAGTCATAAGCTATAAGAATACACATCATATTTAGGATGTCGTGATATTTAAGTACTTGAAACTTTTCTTTTGCTTGCTTCTTCCTAACGTAAAAGACGCACATTAGGGATTAGTTTTCTCTTGTAATTAAACATTAAGGTGTTTCTTAAAACTTTTTTGTTTAGCAAAGCACTCTTTTCCCTGAGAAAGATATTTTTCGTATTCACGCTCAACTATATTTGATTACACAACTTATTTACCAATTTTTAAACAGGTAGATCCAAGATTCGGGTAAGAATTCTGTGTTAAATTTGTAGTTAATCCATATAAGCAATGGTTTCTTTTGCAATGGGATTTGCAAGAAAGGGCCTGAAGATTGAAGAAAGTCATGTATCTATTTTTTTTTCCCCACTATATGAAATGGATCTAGTCTTACACATGAATTTTCTTACTTCTAATCCATTTATAAGTATCTAAATTCAAGCACTAATAAACTGGATGAAATAAGCCTAGCAGGAGAATGGATTATTCTCTGTTCTTTCAACTCTTCATGCTCTCCTTCACAATCATATATTTATGTAGAACTTAATATTTTCAAAGAACTTTAAATCTTTAACCCTTCCTACAACATTGCATTTAAGAACACCTATAGGTTTTATATTCCTGTTTAAAATTCAATGTGTTGAATTCAAACTTTAAATCCATAGAGAAAAGTAATACAGAAATACTTTCCTCCAATATTTCAGAGATCATAGCTCTTAAATGAAGAAATTGTTTTCCTTCTTGTGTTTTCTATATACTAGAAGTTAGCTAAGGTAATCAAAAGTATACACAAACTAGTTTAGAATAATATCTAGATGGTGTCTTGATGACAGGGGTATATCTTAGGTTGGAAATGGTAAACTGAATACTAGAGACTTTTACTAAAAGTTCTGTTAGAGAAATATATTTCAATTCTTACTAAATCAGTTAACTGGCAAATCTGCTCTAAATTAATATTACAATCACAAGAACCACAAAATAGCTTAGTCCTGGGCTCTAATTTAGACTTTGCTTAAATGAATAACATGAAACTATTCTGGATATAAAGATGAAATGGCAATATTTTGTTTTCTTTTTTGTTAGTTGCCTCAAGGCTTTTTATTAAACAGAAGATGTCCAAATTCTTACATCTTCAAGTATTACCTTTTTTGCTATAAAATTACTAGATAATCATACTGCAAATAGACTCCAAGTTCCAAAAATTCTTTCTGTAATTCGATCCATTTCTGTTTCACTCAGAAATAAATAGAAATCGTCATAACAAAGTTTATATTCTCCATTCTGATTCATAAAAACGAATTTTTGAGATGTGATTTACTCTAGTTTTGTATCTCCTGTCACTTAACCAAACATGCTAGTATTTAGATAATGGAAAATACAGCAATATTAATTTTCAAAGTGACATGAAAAAATACTTTCTTATTAAATTTGGACATATCCTAAGAAGATAATTTTTTGCTTCTATACATTTAGAGATAAAGTTTGACATTGTCTGACTATCTGATGCAGTAGTGAAGAAAGGATCTGCTTCTCTGCATGGACAGCTGGAGGCCGGGCTGGATTTCTTATGTCAACTCAAACAGTGCTACACACTCACGTTTAGATACCCGAGTAGAGTCCTAAAAGATTGTACCATCAGTAACACCAACTGAAAAAAAGTTCTTAAATTTATTTAATTAAGAAAGTTCCCAGAAACCTTTGTTTGTTCACCAGTTCAAATACTCAAGCTTTATATTCCTAGTGAAGTACCATTACCCATAACATCAATACCACCCACAGGAAAGAAGTAAATAAACAAACAATTCTTCTAAAATATATTTTACCACCACTAATTACTACTAGCTTGAGGTATCTAGCTTTGAAAAACTGCGTTTAGATTGCCACAATTATGTCGTACTTATGTTGTCACTATGTACAAGATTCTTGGTGGGAAGTACTGGTACTAGCTGATCTGCTTCAGCCAGCAAATTTTCTAGAAAATTACTTCCTATGATTTTATTAGTCAATTACTATCTATTTCAGTTTTTGGTTGTTTGTTTGAGAAGCACTATTTGTCTTTCACTCTCTCTGAGATGACAAATTCCTTCTTCTCCTATTTAGTTCTCCATCTCTAGCACATTGCTGGCTCCCGCCTGGGAGACTATAGCTATCATCTCAGTGCCTCCTCCTGTGAGGGAGGTGCAGCCTGCTTTAGTACTGCCATTTAACAGTGTGAATTAGAGAGCAATCAGCAGCATGGTATTTTGGCAAAGCATTTCATTCATTCCATCAGTACAAGAAGGAGGAAGAAAGAAAAATAGCTGTGTGTCCATCTCTTCTATGGCTTTGTACTCTTAAAATGTAGCATTGCTTTGTCTTTGACAGTGTAGTTACACTTCCTAAGGAGTGTTCTATAAGATGGTGCTTTATGGAAGCATAGGTATTTTCATATGGCAACAGAAATCATGCCGGTACATAACACACTCATATTTATGAAAATACTTCCATGTTAAGGGTATTTCATAGAGGAAAATTACATTACATCACTATTTAAATTAAACATCAATCCCTCAAATATAGACTCTTCATTTAACAGCAGAAAAGGAATAAGGGGCAAGAAGTTGATATCTGAAATAAGCATTGAATTTATTACTAGGATTTACACAAGTGTAAAAATTTTTAGCCAGGTAATTTAACCAGTTAATTTTATTACATTAATTGTACTATATTCATAACTGTGAAATTTTAACCGAGATTCCCTATAAACAAAAAAGCAGCAATAGATCTTTGCCTTATGTTTTGAAAAAATCTGAAGAAATGTCATTGCTTGGCCAGAAAGAAACCTAGTATAATATGTGACAAACAACTGTCTTTGGCTCTGAAAAATCTATCAGTGGCACAGATTACTTCAACTCTATAATTGTGCAAAATTACTTCATTTAACATCCGCAAAGTGACTACATATTTTTAATCCTTCCAGTATTTCAGTTTAGCTCAAAGAAAACTATCTCTCATTGCCCTAATACACAGAATCTTCAAGGCAATAAAAGTAATGGAATTAAGTTGGAGGCCTGTGGCCAGTGGAGTTCCACAGGGATAGGTTCTGGGGCCAGTCTTGTTCACCATCTTCATCAATGACCTGGATGAGAGGACAGAATGTACCCTCAGCAAGTTCTCTGATGACATGAAACTGGGAAGACTGGCTGATTCCCCAGAAGGCTATGCTGCTGTTCAGTAGGATCTTGACAGGCTTGAGAGTTGGGCAGAGAGGAACCTCATGAGTTTCAACAAAGACAAGTGCAGAGTCCTGCATCTGGCAAGAAACAACCCCATGCACCAATACCGGCTGGGGATCAAACTGCTGAAGAGCAGCTCTGCAGAGAGAGACCTGGGAGTCCTGACTGATAATAAGCTAACCATGAGCCAGCAATGTGCCCTTGTGGCCAAGAAGGCCAATGGCATCCTGGGATGTATCAAGAAGACTGTGGCCAGAAAGTCAAGGAAGGTTCTTCTTCCCCTCTACTCTGCCTTGGTGAGGCCTCATCTGGAGTCCTGTGTCCAGTTCTGGGCTCCCCAGCTCCAGAGGGACAGAGAATTTCTGGAGAGAGTCCAGCACAGGGCCACCAAGATGATCAAGGGACTGGAGCATCTTTCATATGAGGAGAGCCTGTGGGAGCTGGGGCTGTTTAGTCTAGAGAAGAGGAGACTGAGGGGAGATCTTATTAACATTTACAAATAACTAAATGGTGTGTGTCAGAAGGTTGAGGCATCCCTTTTTTCTATTGTGTCTAGCAAAAGGACAAGGGGTAATGAGATGAAGCTGGAACACAAAAAGTTCCATTTAAATATAAAAAAACCCTATTTCACTGTGAGAGTGACGGAGTAGTGGCACAGGCTGCTCAGGGGGTTGTGGAGTCTCTTTCCTTGGAGGTCTTCAAGACCCGCCTGGACATGTTCTTATGCGACCTGATCTAGGTGGACCTGCTTCTGCAGGGACTAGATCATAGAATCATGGAATGGTAAGGGTTGGTAGGGACCTTTAGAGATTATCTAGTCCAACCCTCCTGCAGAATGATCTCTAAAGGTCCCTTCCAACCCAGATTCTATGATTCAAATTCAATTTCAAAGTGTCTAAGCAAAAGAAAAAAAAATCAAGCAAAAGAAGATTGATAGAAACATGTCCACAAATAACATAAATTTTTATCTTTCTTGATACATCTATATTTTATTCCTCTTTATGGCACTGGCAACCTTCTAGATAGAAATTTTAACTGCAAAACCCAAAAGTTTCTGAAAGATAAAACCTAATATGGCCCAGGCCTGAAGCAACTTTGTGAGTATAATTAAAATAGTGAAACTTTTTAAGCATAGTGTGCATAGCATAAATTAAAGCAATTTTACTATAATTTCTTGATGTAAAAACTTTCCTTTGGTACTTTTGAGTACAGCTACTTTTACTGAACATAAAGTTTAAAATTTTGCATATTTTTGTCTAAAAAAAGAATGTAATTAGGCATCATACCTTATGCCTTCTGGTTTGACTAAAATACCGTCATAATCTAGGTTGTTTTGTTTTACAATAAAGAAAGAAGTTTATCTAACCAATATCATCATCACAGCACATACAGATGATAGAACAAACATCAGTGCTCAATCAAAACAATAATTTGTAGAAATTAACTTTGAACATTTGAGATTTACTTTGCCCTTTCATGGCCACCTCCACAGTAATCATAGCTTGTTAGTTCAAGAAGCTTTAAAAAAATCATTACAATTCATGAGTGAAGTAATGCATGTTGCATGAAAAAGAGTACATAAATTAAACAAGCTCAGTTATATTATCTAATTTAATTAATATCAAAATATTGCCATATGGCAGAATTTAAAAGTTTTGAGAGCCTCTAGATTATGGAGCACATCCCACAGCTCCAAAGCAATGCCAAAAGTGGAATCATACTGTAGAAAAGGCCTAGTTAAAGAATACAATTATTATTTTGTTACTTAATTTGGTGTTGGTGCATTAAGAGATCAAGAAAAATAGCAAACTTTCATTTTCTTTCCTTTGTTAACAAAAACCAAATGACTACATTGTGTGAATATAGACAAGCACTTAAAAATTGAAATCTGGAAATTCAGAACCAGAGGAAGACAAAACAGCAGCTATTGTTCTCATAAATACCTTCTCACAACACAAGTATGCAACTGAATGAAGAAGTGACTAAACAGAATTTTCCAGTTTGCATCATAAAAGACCAGATAATGTTATATTCCCTTTCAGGCTTTATTGTCATATATTTTATTAAAAAAAATTAACTACAAAAATTTGTTTGGTCTCATAGTGATCATTGGAATTTCATATAGTTGTATAGAGAAGGTTGGTTTTTTAATATTCCATATAGAGATTTATTACTATATGCAAAGTGTCAGTAAAGGCCTATGTTTCTGAAAACCAGTTTGTATTATTCTATTTCTTCTGCACAACTAGATAGAAAAAGCAACAATAAGTAGTTTGATCATCATGCAACATTACTGCAATCTAATTAGGAGGATCAAGCAGGAGAAGGTGACACTACAAGAATATTTTTTGCACATGTGATAAGAAAAAAAAGCAACTACAGTCATTACTTGGTTTATTATTACTTAATGAAATTTTAATTATTGAATCTGACAAACATTGCTTCAGTGATTTACTTTTAATTAAGCTAGAAATAGAGAAGATATGCTAAAATGTTAACATTATTTGATATATGTAGTAAGAGATTATAGTCTGCATTGCAATTACTTCACAAACTTTATCCTAACTGCACTTATCAATAAATAAGTCTTTTCCATACTGTTTACAGAAAGATTTAATGAAATTTATGTGTAGCTAGACTGTAATATAAAATGTCTTTAGAGACCTTTTCAGTACATGTAAAGATTTTTTTTCCCCTATATTTCAAGGAAATAGTGAAAAAGGATGAAGACATCTTCATATCTTTTGATTTTAACAAATTATTTAGTATGCTAATTAGGTCATGCAAGCTCTCTGCATGCTTTATCGAACTTATTCTAATTACATGTTACTTTCTGAAACAGAGCTCTTAAAATCTAAGTAAACAGTCTTTAATTATTAATTGTAAGTGTAATCAACTTTGTGTTGTAGTGGCAGTCTAAAAGGACAGGAAAGGCTAATTTACACATGTGCAGATTACAAGCAAACTAAGATATTTACAGACTGACAAATTCTGAAAAGTCGGTCTCACCAAGTAACTCTATCAGAATAGTAACACATAAACTGATGCTGATTCTTGCACAGAGTCCAAACTAAATGTTAAAAATTGCATTATGTTATCATGTATATGATTTAATTTGTATTGGGGTAAATTTTTATGCAAAGCTACTGTGATTCAGTCCATCAGTATTTTTGGACAAACTTTATCTCCTAAATTGAATGTATTAAAAAATCTGGATTTCAACAATTATTGGTTACAACTTAGTTTAATTTTAGACAAGCTCAGAGTATCAGGCCTTACATAAGAATAGTTCTCAGATCATGTAAAAATGTATTGGTAGAACAAGAGGTACAATTTTAGCCAATATTTTACCTTCTTACAACAAATCTTGCTGAACTATTAATTTTTCAACAGAGTTAAAATGCACTGTTTGTTTTTGGGTGAACAAAGAGCGTTTTACAGTAGCAAAGGTTGGCAGCACAATACTCTAGAAATATATTCTTTAAATCTCAGGAGAAGATTATTCCATAACACCAAACTGGCTACATATTATTTGAGATACTGCTGAAGAGGAAGTGAATGTTAATTTCTCCAATATATTTTTTTTAATTCTCCCTACCTTCAAGTTGCTTAACATTTTACTCTTATACTATTCATTAGGTGTAAAGTATAAAATATTTTAGAATATGACCAAACATCAACTCTCTATTTTTTATTTTTAAACTATAACTATAGTTTATAACTATGACTATAACTGGAAATATCTGAAATACTTCCACTATCAGAAAAGTGTATACCAACTAATTTAATACATGAATACTATGGATAATAGCCATATAGTAAACATGGCAAGTTAAATTAATGTATTTTCTTGAGCATGATCTGAAGAATATTATACTCTCCAGCATCAGTAAAAATCTTCCATGTGTTTTGGCAGTTGTCCAGGGTCTTAATGAAAAGAAATCCCTTACCATCTCACAACAGCTACAAAAGAGAGAGAAGTGCCACAAGTAGGGTTTTTTTATACTATACTTATTCTCTCTCATAGTAGGTACTAAGATCCATATATACTCTCTCCAGTAGCAGGAGCTTGCATTATTGTCCTTCTTGTTCTAAAGTTGAAAAAAATCCCATGCCTCACTTCATTCCATGAAATGAATTCCAATTGCTTATGCTCATCATTCTCTGAAAGCTAGAGTCCTGAAACTCGAAATATCTGATTCACTCAAAAAAAGTAGAATTATGCATTATCTCCAATAAGAACACAGATTTTAAGTATTTTTATTGCAACACCTTCAATAGTTCCTTAGGTTTTTAAGAACAATTTCGGAATGTTATCAGCTTCTCAGAAAGAGCAGGTACACAGCTGTGCTGTAACCAAAAGAATCAAGCTTGAACTCACACTGTGCCCTTGATCAAGACAAAGAAATATGAGAGGGGGAATAATATAAATTATAAAGAAGGCATTTTGTTTCTATTCGCAAATTTTATAAGGACTTCTGCTATAAATTTTATAATAATCAAATAATTTTTTTTAATTATGACAACTATTGATGTGATTTGGGAATGAGAACAATCTGGATTCCAGCTTTTCCTTGTGATATTTAAGTTTAACCTAAGCTTGAGAGTATTTTCATGAACCAGAAATTCATCTTGAAAGCAAAATTAACTAACTAACTCACTAAAATAATTAATTCTGCATTCATGTATTCATAAACTAATTTGATAATAAATTATACTTGTGCTACACTAAATGCACATCATTGGGGTTTTTTTACAATACAATAACTCTTTTTTCAAAAAAATCTTTCAATTTGAGCAAAATTCAAATCAAGCTGAGAAAAGTTTTTTAAAGTGTATCGAAACAGTTTGAGGATGGCTTTTAGCAACATTAAATAAATAATCACTGTGTTTCAAACAAACAGTAAAAAGATTTTACTCATTTTAAAATTTTATTATTTCTCAACAAAAAATATTACTAGTTTAATATTGCAATGGTAAAAAAATGCAGATACTTTTATGAGCAGAGATCTTGTTAATATTTGAAATAGTATGCAATAAAAAAGGATCTTTTTCATTAAAAAGTTAAAGCTGAAATTACAAGTCCTGCTAGTTTCATACTTTACAAATGGCACTTCCAGGTCAGGTATAAGGCTCACATTTAACTGCATTACTATAATTTTCAGAGTCCTTCCATTTCTCAAATGCTTTAATTTTCACCAAGACAAAGAGTAGAATTCTGCTTTGAAATATGAACATTAATTACTGACAAAAGCAAAGACCATACTTCCATCAAAACCTATTCAGCCAAGTTCTGAATTGTTCTATTGTTATTGTAATGTTTTATATTTGAAGTCAAGGAAGAAAGAAGTTGTGATTCTTGAAAAAGGGTAATTCATTCTATTATTTTGACACACAAATTATTAATATGCCTTTTTTCAAATACAGCACTATTTTCTTTCTTTTCAGGAATAAAGTATGACAAGAATTATGCTGAAAAAAAAAACCCAAATCAGGAACAAACTAGAGAGTAATCTCCCAAAAAACACCAAACAAACAGATATAACAATGTCTGTATTTGCCCTGGTTTCTTTACAATCCCACAAAGTTTCTGCTTCACCCAGGTGGTCTAGACTACTATGCTTTTTATTCCAATTGGCAGTTAATGAAATCTCAGAGACTATTATTTGGTATAAAGCAACTTGGATTTATTGCAATACTACTTCCACAATTATGAAGATTAACTTTTTTCTGTTCTCAAATTAAAATGAGAATTGACTATCACAAAAAACCCGATACGTTAATGGATGGCTGAAATAGTACTCGTTGTGTGACTTCCCACATTTCTAGAAAAGGAACTTTGAAATAAAATAATCTTACAATAATGGGGGAAAAAAATGAAGAAATTATTAGAGCAAATAGTGTAATTTCTGCTTCCTGTAAATTGAATTAGTCTTCACCTTAAATTAATAACATATAAAGGTGCTGCAGCATTTCATTTTCTAATTTGTATTAGCTTTGAAAGACTTTTATAGAAGAGCTATTGTATAGTAGAAAAAACAATGGTGTGTATTTACTGTAGCATCTCTTATCTCACTAAAACATGAACAATTAAAGAGCTGAGAATTGGTTTATTTCTAGAGTTATACACTGAATTTGTATTACCTAAACCAACTGGAAACCATAAAGATGATGTTACCAAAAATTTCTTTGGTTGTATAGTAAGAAAGTATAATTTTCTAGCAACTTAATATTTTTTACCTAATCACTAAGTTGTTTTCAAAATTAATTCCACACAATATTTTGTTGTTTGCTATTTGTCTTAAATTTATTCTTGTTAAAAGAATTATGAGCAAGAGGTTTGATTTGGCAAGAAGCCACAGGTCCTAGAAACTTGAAACAGACACAAAGATTAATTTTATCATGAATGTGTGGATAGAATGACACTGGAATGCAGCTTTTGTAAACCTTTCCCAACAAATAAAAAGTAGAGTTAAAAGTTGAATGAATTTGATGAAAAATATGATCCAGTTCTATTAAAAAACTACTCCATAAAATCCATTCATATTGTTCAGCACAGGAATTATTGATGTTTTATGTGCTACAGTGAGTATACATGAGAAACTGAAGCTCTGGAAAACTAGGTAAAGACCCATAAAGAGAGTAGATCAAGCATGACTGAATCTGTGCACCATAAGTCAAAGCTATGGCAGGTATCATGTTGTAAATGACGTTTGCTGATGATACTAAAACAACAGTCACACTAAGAAAGGAGGTGATAAAACACAGGATAATTTACAGGGCACGGGAAAATAAGCAGTATAAAGAAATCATAAAGAAATTAATGAAAACTGAGGGGAAAAGAAAAAGGAGATGTATGCATCGTTCATGCTACAGACAGACACTGGAAGACAGAAAAATAGAATCTGGCAATAAAAGCAAAATTCACCCTTTTTTGCATAACTGCAATAAATAAACAACAAAATTCTAGCATGAGTGAACAATAATATTGGTTATATCCTTGCCTATTCTATTTTAGGGCTCTAAGAAGGAATTAACAAGTGAATTAGGAAATATTATGTTCCTATTTTGGCATGAGCATTTATGTAAGTTAAAATGAAAATCATGAAAATAAAAAACTGGAGCTGGCCCACCTAGAGCAAACTACAGCCCACATCAGAGGAGTCTTCATGTATCTTGATAATATGTAGTAGAACTAATGCCTTCTATTGTGTTTCCTGAGGGCACAGAATCAGTCCTTACTGATAGGATGAAGATTTGCTTGTATCATTTGCTCCTCTGAATCTCAGAGACACCCTTGAAATGCACTATGGAATGCTTAAATTATACTTGCTTGAGCATCATTCTATTGCAAGCTTTTCCAATCAATTTCAAATACTAAAGATTTAAGTTAGAAATTAAAAAATAAAACAAAATCACTGCTATTACAGTAATTTCCATTGACTTGCCTCTAGCACTTATTAAAACACATAATGTAACAATTTGGTTTTGTATTAACATTGCCATATCAGACCTCTGTCTGAGGGCCTGACTCAAGAGTAATCAGTGGATAATAACTCTATGAGAGTCAGGAAAATCTTGTTAAATTGGTGCAAATGACAAAAATCACTTATACATTAGACTAGTCTTTTATAACAGGTCTCAGTTTTCTTTCTTTTCAACACTCTAGAGAAAGCAGAAATCAGAAGACAAAATCTGGCTTCCATTACAGCATAATAAACATGAAAAAGCTCCATGTATTGAAGGAATAGAAAACATATAAGATAAAAAATTGCAGAGATAAAAGCAGAAATAATTGAAACTTACTTGAGTGTAGTTTGACATATGTGTAATCTGTGTAACTAAAAGGAAAAAATGTTCCATTATTTTCAGTTAATGTAATTAAGTAAAAAAGTATACTAATACTGACTGATACCAGAATACAGAATCGAATACAGCGGGATATAGAATCAGACATAATTTAAAGTAAAATTCAATTTCCAAAATGTCAACATAGTAAAGGAAGAATAAATTAAACCTAAAGAAAGCATAATTCTGTGGATTTTCTTACACTGATTTTGACATCAGTGGGAGAAATGTGCATCATGTCCTCTTCAACATTTATTTTACAGCATAAGTATTTTCCAAGAAAATTGAAAAGATCTTTCCATTAGTTTTTCCATGTCTAAAAAACTAACTAGGAAAAATAAGAGTTCATCCTTTGATTAACAGTTAAACCAAGAAACTTCCTGCTTTCTACTGTCTATTAGATAGTGAATGCTAATTAACTGTAAAAAATGATCCCCACAGGAAAGATTCAGATGAACATTGGTCTTGTGATGAAGCTAAATTGTCTAAAGATTAAATTTAAAGAATTAAATAAGGTTCACAATAAGTTAGTGGAAATTAGAATTGGCAATGTCCTCTATTCAACATCTGAATGGGTGGTTTCTTTGCAGAACGCAACAGAGTGTGTTGTAACTGAATGTTGTCATTTACAGTAAATCAGAATTTTTTACATCTGACTAAAATAATGTGTCATACAAGTATTTATCTCTTATTTACAGTAGTGCTCAGATATCGGGTTTTGCCTTTGATCTAGCTTCTACCAAATTCTTTGGAAAGATTCTTGCACAAAATGTCTGCAAGTGTTCAAGAGTATTCTCTGTGTTCGCAGGTAAAACATGCATCATCCTTACTGAAAAGAATATTCTTGCTTTCCCTCATATATACATGGGGAAGTCCAGGATCACAGATATATGATATACTTACACATAACTTCATTAGACCACTTGAGGTTTTATGTACAATTAGACAGATGTTATATGCTTTAGAAAATCTAGTACGGCTCACATTGCTGGTGCAAAATGAAAAACAATTTTGTGTAAACAGCATTGGTTTCTGCTTTGTACATTTATCATGGAAGAAAAGTGTCTTCTATGCAGACGATCAGATGATCGTACCAACTTAGTAAATATTGGAGGAATGGAGAGTGCCTCAAATCACTCTTGGAAGCTTACAATACTGGCATTACTGAAGCTTACATTTCTTATGGTATGTTCAAAAGCCTCAAAGATAAATATCTATAAAGCTGTTCTATATTGTTCCCTTCTGAATAAGATGCCTCTTGCCTGACTTCTCTTCATGGGATTTGTGGAACTGAATATTATTGTCAAAACTGGTTGTATGTTCTTGATGGTAAAAATCAAGAGCTTCCACACAAACACCATTGCTTAGGCCTCAATCACTTTTCCATACATTTCTGTACTTTCTTTGTAGAAAAGACAATACATTTTGAAATGTCCACAAACATAGCCACATGCATTATAAAATAATTCACCATATCCAGACCAAAAAAAAACCTCAAAATCATTGCCTTTAAACCAAGTAATCTTTAGTTTTCTCAAAAAGTGAAAAATGCTTCCTTGTATATGCAGCCTTTTTAAGTATGTTCCACTGGGTTTAGTACAACATCATAAGTGAAAATCTGCTACTCTGCTTATTAAACTTTTTAGAACTTTTTATAATTAGAAATTATGAAATTGATTTCAAGATTAAAACTACCCTGTATCCCTGAATTTTAGCAATAATACAGAGTTAATAGAATTCTGAAATATATTTAAAAAAACAGTGAACACAATTTTCCCCTTTATGCATTAAATAAATAATACAATAGCAACCTATATTGGTTATAGGGGAGCTTCTAAACTTTTAGATTTATATCTTCTTTATATGAGCTGTGATACTCACACCAATTTTATATAGAACTGCAAGTTTATACCTAAAGGCATATTCCATCTTTCCTTCCTTGTTCTGTTGAATACAAACTCTTAATTGACTGCCACCTTTCTTTCTAGAAATCACTATAAGTGATTGTTAATGGTAATTTACAGGATCTCTACCATATGAGTTCACATGCCAGAAAAGGCTCAGAAATAGTTGAGAGCAATATACTGTTGAGATATTGAAACTGAGAAGCACCTGAATCCAAAATGCTATGTAATATGAAACTCTAAATATTTAAATTATGTCTCTAACTACTTTTGTTGTTTCAGCTGAAACATGTCTACTTAATTTTATTCCTTAGTAATATAACACAATGGTCACAGCCTTGAATTACAGTACATTTATAAAAGTCAGAAAACAGAATCACTCCTCTCTATGATCATAACATAAATTTAAAAGTGGAGCCAAATTTTATGGGTTTGAAAATGATAAGGTTATTAATTTAATACAATGATTTTATAGAAATGCCAAACATACCATGTAGTCTGCCTTACTGCAGCCCTGCAGTCCTCACTATCACCAATCAAAAAGTTTCTCTCTTTGTGTTATTTCTGAACTGTTAACATATTTCAGGTTAGAAGGCACAAATATGCACTACACTGAACAATCAGAAAAAATAAATGTGATTCTATGTGATAGAATCCTAAAAGAATACCAATACAGGAATGTTTTATTAGTTTAGAAAAAGTTCATGGTCAGCCTATCAAGGATGTGCAGTTCAACACTATAAAATAAATTTAAAGGTATATAGCCATGCACAGAGAAATAAACAAACAGGAAAATATTGACAGTCAAAAAGGAGAATTTCAGAACTCAAATTCTGACTTCTGACATTTGACTTCTAAACCAAAATTTTGCTTTTAAAGTTGTGAGTTGGACTCTGTTCACAACTTCACTGATTTAAATCTGGATGTGGTGTTTTGCAAATGCTGAAGGAAAGTGCAGAAGTTGAACATTTATCCACAATCTAGCTGAACTACAGGCGAAATTAGTTTAAAATCACCACATATTTGACATTTTTTGATAAGCAATTATAAATGTCAAAACACAATAGAGCTCTTACTGGAAAGACATGAAAATCGAAGGGCTCATCTGTTACTGATACTTTCTCAAGACTAATGCAATGCAAGATCTCCCCTTATTCTTTGTTCAGTCTATTGAAAACCTATATCAGGTTTATACACAGATAGGAAGAGATGGTAGAGGAGAAACTGGAAACTTTATACAAGTAAAATTAGGCCATTAGGAAATTACTATCCTCCTTGACCAGTAATTACTCTTAATTAAAAAAAAAAATCTTCTGTTATACCCAAAAAGCACTTCAATATTATTCTACTAGAAACTGTAGCATAGGAAATTCACAGTTAACATATCTCACATCTGGTTGCATTTCCTCACAGGCCTATCTTTAAATCGTGCTGTATAACCATACCCTCATGACAAAATACAAACATGCATTATGTAGACAAGTAATACAACAAATCACTTATTTCATTATACAATAAACTACGCCTTTGTAAGCAATCCTTGCTGATATTTTCAAAATATGATATATTCTACATAAAATTAGTAGTTTGCAGATGTGATGTGTTTGTGTGGAGGGGAGGCAGCTGCAGTGCTCTCCCTGTGGAAAGTTCCTGAGACTTCTACTGGCTCTGAGTTTTCAACTCACTTCCATCCTAGCCGATCCAGTCTGGCACCTCTGTCATCACTATTTACCAAGAGAAATTTGTAGTGCATAGGAGGAGGTGGAAGAGTAGGGCAAGATGGAAATAACCACACAGATTCTGCAAAGAAGAGGAAAGGAACAGGAACAGACTAGAGAACCCAGTGCAGCCCACAGTAAGAGTGCAGGTTGTCCCCCTGTGAATCACAGAGAGCAATGGCAGGACTAATAGTTGCCAGCATCTCTGAGAGGACAACACATCAAAAAGGGTGAGTTTTGGGGATCCCATGCCAGAGGAGGTGAGTGCTTTGGACTTTGACTCAGATGAAGTGGACAGGAGCTGCCACACTCAGGATGAACCTCCAGGGGAGGTTTAGGAAGAACTTTTTTACCGAGAGTGTTATTAAGCATCAGAACACGCTGCCCAGGGAGGTAGTGGAGTCATCATCCCTGTAGCTATATTCAAAAGATGTGTAGATGAAGTGCTGAGGGTTTACTGATGGGATTGGCAGTGTTAGCTTAGTGGTTGGACTTCATGATCTAAACGGTCTTTTACAACTGTAACATTCTATGATTCTATGAACACACATTGGAGCGGTCCATGCAGGCCTGGCATGTGAGGGACCTCACACTGGGGCAGGAAGGAACTGCAATGTGTTCAGCTGCCCTGAGGTGAGATTGTGGCATATTTACCATTGTGGTGTGGAAGTTTAAACTTATATTAAAACTTATACAGAGCGTACCCTCAGCAAGCTGGCTGATGACACCAAACTGGGAGGACTGGCTGATTCCCCAGAAGGCTGTGCTACGATTCAGCAGGATCCTGACAAGCTTGAGAGTTGGGCAGAGAGGAACCTCGTGAGGTTCAACAAGGACAAGTGCAGAGTCCTGCATCCGGCAAGGAACAACCCCGTGCACCAGTACAGGCTGGGGGTCAAACTGCTGAAGAGCAGCTCTGCAAAGAGAGACCTGAGAGGCCTGACTGATAATAAGCTAACCATGAGCCAGCAATGTGCCCTCGTGGCCAAGAAGGCCAATGGCATCTTGGGATGCATCAAGGAGAGTGTGGACAGCAGGTCAAGGGAGGTTCTTCTTCCCCTCTACTCTGCCTTGGTGAGGCCTCATCTGGAATCCTGTGTCCAGTTCTGGGCTCCCCAGCTCCAGAGGGACAGAGAACTTCTGGAGAGAGTCCAGGGCAGGGCCACCAAGATGATCAAGAGAGTGGAACATCTTTCATAAGAGGAAAGGCCATTTAAATAAAAAAAAAATATTTTACTAAGAGGGTGATGGAGCCCTGACACAGGCTACCCAAGGGGTTGTGGAGTCTCCTTCCTTGGAGGTCTTCAAGACCTGCTTGGATATGTTCCTGTGCAACCTGATCTAGGTGAACCTGCTTCTGTAGGGGGGTTGGACTCGATGATTTCTAGAGGTCCCTTCCAATCCTACCATTCTATAATTCTATGATTCTATGAGGTAGTCCAGCACAGGGCCACCAAGATGATCAAGGGACTGTAACATCTTTCATATGAAGAAAGGCTGTAGGAACTGGGGCTGTTTAGTCTAGAAAAGAAGAGACTGAGTGAAAATCTTATTAACATTTACAAAGATCTAAATGGTGAGTGTCAGGAGGTTGAGGCATCCCTTTTTTCTGTTGTAGCTAGCAATAGGACAAGGGATAATGGGAGAAAGCTGGAACACAAAATGTTCCCTTTAAATATAAGAAATAACTATTTTACTGTGAGGGTGATAGAGCAGTGGAACAGGCTGCCCAGGGGGTTGTAGAATCTCCTTCCTTGGAGGTCTTCAAGACCCGCCTGGACATGTTCCTATGTGACCTCATCTAGGTGAACCTGCTTCTGCAGGAGGCTTGGACTAAAGGTCCCTTCCAACCCTACCATTCTATGATACTATGAAATCAGCATTGTTCACCAATTAAAAGTATAAAATCAAGAAGGTTTACAGCTGCTGCTGATATGAAAGGAACCCACAACACAGCAGTTCCCTGTAAATACCATGGAGTGTAGAGCAAAGGGGTGGCTCTGCAGTCAGACTGTGATGATACATGGGAATGAGATGGTCCTCTAGAACTGATAAGCAGTACTTTTGGTACCCTGAGTCTGTCAGATCTCGACAAAACACTGTCCATCATGCAAACTTTGCTCATTTTAATGTCATTTTAATACCAAAACACACCTCCATCCAAAAGGCTACTCACCTCCAAGGTGAGACAACTCCTCCTGTGTCTGTGCCCTGAATTTTTTGTAAGCTGCACCTTTAAATGCAAGGTGAGAGAATTTTACATCAGTTGTAATAAAGGTATTTATGACTAAAGTCACTCAATCTCCACCTTGAAGGTGAAAAAAGGTATAAAAGGGTGAAAGAAAAGCAGAGTGTTGGGGGGAAGACACCATCATGAACAAGCCAGGGAAGCTCCCTTGCAGATTGCCTCTGAATCAGTGGATCAGCCAATGGACTGAGACTATCTTTCTTCCCCCCTTGGGACATCTTGGGTGAGATTTAAACGAATAGCTACTTTTTAATGTTTTATAGCCAGGCTGTACTTTGTAACTTCACATGCTGTATTGCTTATATATCTACTTTTTGCATGTGCTTTCTTCTGCAGACAGTCACTATCACCAGCAATCCATAAGAACCCCCGTCTTTGTTGCATGAATAAAACTGCACTGTTTAAGTAGCCAGTCATCATAGTTTCTCACTGAATGCAGTGAAAACCTCAATTGTGGCCATGCTAGTTCATGAGCAAGACTGGACTGCAGGTGCAATCCACTATCAGTGAATCCAGAGTCGTGATAGTTCCCAGGAGGTGAACACACCTGGACTGGTTGTGGAAAATTGGGCATCACTCAGAATTTAAACCTAGCCACACCTAACTTCCCACCTCGGTGAGGAGAGTTAGAATGCAAGAGGATTTAGTTTTCTGCCAAACGTCTCTGCTCCCTTTTAATGCGACACAGACAAGCAGCAGGAGCCATCAGAAAAGGACTGACTGAAACTCCCATCTCCTGCCCTATGTACTACTCAGGGTGGGAGGAAATAAAGACATTGGGATCAGGTGCCTGAGCCCAGGAAGGGAGGAGTGGGAGGAAGGGGGAATTAAATGAGCTGGTTGCACTTTTCAACATTCGCCCTACCCTGTTTGTTTTCGCTTGGGTATTTCTGTTTGTTATGTCTTTGGTTTATAGTGGATTAAACTGAGCTTCATTTTCTTTCCCAAGTTGAGTAGCTTATATGTTTTGTCTGACAACTGAGCCTTCCCTGTCCTCAAGGTGGGTCCAAACGCCCTTGGCTGATCATGATCCTTTTTTCTTAGATGGGCCTATAACACCATGGGTGGATATTTCTGTATAGTTAGCATCATGACATTATGCATTAGGTTAGTTTTCTGTTTAATATCATTGTGACTCAAATTGAGAAGATATACCAAAAAAAAAAAAAAGAAATGTGTTGAGAGGATTGAGGGAGGTGATTCTCCCCCTCTGCTCTCATAAGATGTTACCTGGAGTACTGTTTGTAGCTCTGGGCCCCCCAGTACAACAAAACAACATTAATCTGTTAGAGTGGGTTCAGAGGAGGGACATGAAAATAGCCAGAGCGCCAAGCATCTTTCCTATGAGAAAGGCTGAGACAGTTGGGGTTCTTCAGGCTGGAAAAGAAAAAGCTTTGGGGAGACCATCTTGCAGCTTTTCAGAACTTCTATATTCATTCAGGGCTTATAAAAAAGACAGAGATGGACTTTTTACAAGGGTCTGCAGTGAAAGAATAAGGTAAGTTTACTTTGAACATAAAGAAGAATTATTTTACAATGAGGATGTTGAG
The DNA here is from genome assembly GCA_013401255.1 of Urocolius indicus. NCBI lineage: Eukaryota > Metazoa > Chordata > Aves > Coliiformes > Coliidae > Urocolius > Urocolius indicus. The sequence goes on from WBNH01009782.1 coordinate 54,638, forward strand.
ATACTGAAACAGGTTGGCCAGAGAAGTTGTGGATACACCATCTCTGGAAGTGTTTAAGGTCAGGTTAGATGGGTCTTAGATAAATCTGACCTAATAGAAGTTCTCCCTGCCCATGGTAGGGGAGTTGGACTACATGATCTTTGAAGGTCTCTTCCAACAAAAATCATTCAATAATTTCATTATTTTAATTAAAGCTAATATTTTTATTTCAATGAAAGTGCTATGAGTATGTATAAATGTGTAAGCAGTAGCATATATGGATATCTAACTCCTTTTACTTTGATGCTACTAAAAGCTGTACAGTTTTCCACCAACAACTTTGTATTTTGGCTGAGGAAATTGAGTGACCTCATTAATACCAAAAATAATCCAGAAACACACAATAGAGCCCAGCAAGTAACAGGTCTTCAAGAAGAGAGGAAAATAACAAGAAGTTTACTTATGCTTTGACTGAAGTAAACAGAAATTGCGCTCACATGTGACATCATTAAGAATTCATCACAGCAGCAAAGGACTGTTGAACAAAGCATACATAGCACATTATTTTGCTCTCTAGAGTGTAATGAAACTTGATGTCTGACTTTTCCCATAAAAGAGACAAGATTTAAGCCTTCATACCAAATATTGCCTAGAAAGATCAGAGTGAGAAAAAAAAGCGAAATTTTCAATGAACATATTAATGGATTCCACCTACTAAAACTTGAATTAAATTCAATTATTTTAAATAATTGCAGGTAGAAAAATAAAAACTGTAAAGTTTTCAGAGAGTAACAAAACAACTTTGATATATGTAATCAATTAAAGAATCAGAAAGTTCTAAAATTACATGGCACAGCATGTCATGTCATCCATTTCCAAGATTCCCACATATTACTAATAGTTGAAATGAACTCGATCAGAAAACTACATTCCTGTGATTTTTATTTAAAAGAAAATTATAATTCAGTTTGACTGAATTCAGAACTTCAACATAAAATCCTCAAAAGCAATGTTTCTCAACTCGGGACTATCTAACAATTTGCTATTCAGAGATGGACAATATATTTCAGCTTCTGTATCTAAAATGAATGAACGAAATGGGAAAAAGTTTTAAATTTACCATGAAATATGCATATTTTCCTCATCTGGCCTTGAGTAAAAGGTTGAGTCATAAAGAACAACTAAAACCAAACAACCAAAAAATAAACAAAAGATCAAGCCTCTTCTCTTCCTGAAGTTATTAATCCTGGAGATTTTGAACAGGACTTCAATATTTTCTTTGAATCTCATGCTAGAGTTACAGAAAAGAAAAACTTTAGATGTTTCAAATACACAATACATTGATAGCAGGAAAACAACTCGGATGAATGGTCTTTTTCAAGCATAGTTTGAAAGAAGACTGATTGTCCACACTGAAAACTGCAGTATTTATAGGTACAAGCTATTGTGAATCCTAAGTACAGCACTTGCTCAAGATTTGATATCAATGGCATCATTTTAATGTAACTGACTTCAATATCAAACATATATAAAGCATGCTGGCTTTGTACACGTCTGAGAATAGCATCACTTACTTTGGAATGCAAGTTTATTACACTTGCATTAATTAACAATGACAAAGTGAAACAAAGTTATGAATGAAAAAGTAATCTGCCTGCTGAATAAAAATTCAGGTTTTTTTAGGTAGGTCAGATTTTAGAAACTGATGAGACAATTGCTTCAGGGGTTTCCTTGGTATGTTATGATTTTATGTTAGAGCAATTCAGAGCTCCCATCCTAAACATCTCATAGTTTCCCCTGTGAGATGAGATAACCCACAATGAAAGGAATGTTTAAGGAAGCTTAAATTAGGAAAAACACAGGATCCGGGACCACAGCATGTGCATAAAACCCTCTAAAAGATTTGTCTAAATTCCTTTTAAAATATGTTTAAAGAATCATCCTTAAGTCATTTATTTCTACTGTACTCAGTCCTGAGCAACCTGCAGTAGCTGATGTTGCTTGAACTAGGGAGTTTATACTAGGTAATGTTAAGAGGTCCCTTCCAACCTAAACAATTATGTAATTAAAACTGGAATTATCAATTGAAACTATTTTTATCGGAATTAAAATTTATTTAAAAGAAATAAAAATTGCTCCTTTTGCCAAGGATGAAAGAGACATTTGTAGAAGTAGGTTACTCCAAATGAATTTGAAGATTGCTTCAAGAAAATTGTCTGTTTTTCATCTGTACACCTGACAGTTTCCTGAAACAAGTTAAATGTTCAGAGCAAGGCAATAAAATTACAGGAGCACCTATCTTTCAAATATAACATACATAACTGTGTCATAATTTACCATCATAGCAGACTGATAATTCTCCTTATAACCGAAAAAAAACACCTCTTTTGAAAAACAGATTAAAAGATAAATCTTAAAGTAATGAAAGACAATGTGCATTTTGCATTTGAAATAATGATCATGATAGGAAAAACAAGTCTCAGCAAGAATGAAGATTTCAGTACTGTAATCTACAGTATGACTTTCATTTTTCACGTAATGTTACTTCCCATATATCTGTGTATGCAGCACTGATAGCATTGTCTCCTTCCATCTTCCAGAAAGAACAGCTCAGTAAGTATTGTAATCTAGGACATATTTCATCAATTTTAATTTGCTGTAAGTGTAGCAACAAAATATATTCTAAAGCGTAAAATCTATTGTCACAGCTCTCACTTCTGTGTTTTAACAATATTTCACAACTGAGTATGTTTAAAAAAGACAAATCTTTCAGATGGCCATTACTTGTCCTTGATGGTTTTTTTTTTTTTTGTCTCCTTATACTCCACAGTCATTATTCTACATAAAATTGACAGCATAGTATTAAAATAAATAAATCTTCTGCAACAGCTATTTGTGATCAAAGGTCACTTGTCCTTTTACATCTTTCTAGGCCATCTGCCAACAGATGCTAATCAGTGAAACAACCGCTAACCATTCCCGAGGGAAAATAGGGACTGTGAAAGCAGAGTCATTCTTAACTGCAACTAAAACTTAATGACCAAACTATGTAAGAATATCTATTACTGTCGTTTTGGCTTTAGATTTTGTTTTGTCTCCTTTACTATCATTAGTCACTATTTAATATATATTACTCACTATAAAACATTGAACCTCTTTTCACATACCATTATTCACCATCTCCCAAGACTCTGAAAAGTACTAGTATGAATCCTAGTAACAACAAAAGGTCATATAACTATTTTTAAAATGCCAGTCATCCTGTTGATAAGTGCTCTCAGGACAAGTAACAGTTACTGCTTTCATATAATCTCCAAAAAAAGCAATGTGTCACAAAGGATTTATGCTTGCGATGCAATTGCTCCTTATTGCCCAAATCTTCTAGTGACACAGTATTTTCTTTCTTTCTTTGTTTCTAAACATAGCCCCCACTGCCCCATTGTAAACTATCCTCATCATTGCTGTTCATCTGACACATTGAACAGTGTCCAACTTAAAAATATAGAGTACAGGCCACTGGAGCTAAACCATTCCCTTGGCCAAGCATTTGTTTAAGCTCACTTGCAAAACTAGTGTTTCTTTCAACAAGGTTGCTCTTCAGGGTTTTTGAAATGAAAACTATATGTTGAAAATTATTGCACAGCAACGCAGCACATAAAACATTCTGTAGCTAAAGAAACAAGCAGTATTGTAAAAGATTATTTGTTTAAGGGAAAATACACATTTCCTATATAGAGTTATCATTAAAAAACAAAAAAAAAACAGGTTAAAAAATAAATACTAAAGAAATCTTGTAAGTTGTTGAATTTGCAAAATGTTACTAATTAATTTAGTTATTAATACCTACTTTCTTCCAGTATTCATTGATTCACAAAAAGCAAGTTATCCCTTTCTCCTAACAATAATCAGATGGGGCTTTTTCCTTCATAAATTAAGAAAGAAGATGGGGTTCATATTAAAACTGGCATAAATGGCTTTGCCAGATATGTTTGTGGGATGGGTATATGGATGCTTTTGCTGTCTAAACAAGGTGCTGAAGGATCCTAATTGCTCTTTTAACATTCTGGTGCCATGTAGAAATCGTAAGCTGTAAAATCTTTCTGTGGGCTATATTAATTTCAGAAGGTCTTCCAGGTTCTGTCAGATACATAGCAGAAGTTCAGGACAGAGATTGAAAGTGTTGAATTACGCAGAGCATTTACACATTCTTCACGTCTCCAGATCATCTAGATCTCCCTCCCAGCACGCATAAATAATCATTCGTCTCACTTGACCTCATTACTATATATTCACAGGTATCGTTGTTGAAGATTTTCTACTTTTGAAAGAATTGTGTAAGAAAGCAAATAACACTTTTTCTCATTAACACACACTACACAAGGTGTAAGCTTTATAAGGTAATTAGGCAAAATCCAAGATACACTCAGTTAATTTATTCTTCAACTATGAAGACAAATTAGAAGGAAAACATTGATTTCTACTGTACGAAAAAATGGAAAGGAACAACCTTACCAAACCAAAACAAACAAGGTGCAAAAAATAAGATAAGCAATCTCTTAGAAAAAAAAAAAAAGTAGAAGAAAGTTAGTATTTTAAAAATCAATATGTAATGAAAGAACACATCAGGACAGAAGAAAGATACCTGAGAATGAGAAACAGGGATTTCTCTTTACCTCCTTTATGTTTTTAACTTTAAGTTTTCCCCTCATCTTTCTCTCTCTTCTTCCTCAAAAATAAAACTGTGATAAGAGTTTTCCCCATTCAGTCCCACAGCTACAACCACAAACAAGGCTACATATTTATATCATAGTTCTAAATGAGCAGTTTTTCGATGATTTTTATACAAAATTAGGTTCACTTTCTAATCGGGTCACGATGCAAAAATATTCCCATCTTCTCAAGACAATAAGAAAGGTACATATATCTTTGGTTAGGACTGACTTTCATTGTACTTTTGCTTTTCATCACCAGAGAAACAGAAAAAGGTTTTCATAAAAATAGCAGTAGTCTTAATCATTCCAACTTAAAAAATCCTTGTTCATAAAGATATCTTGATAGATATATAGACTCTTAATATTATTTCAGATTCTGTGTAACCACCAAACAAACCACAGGCCTCATCAATGAATAAGGGAAAAATAACAATCTGTAACAGACTGAAAACAAAAGATAGGAGACATTATTGTCAACTGACACAAAATTCTATGGATTACCAGAAGCGTATCTCTTGCTGTAAATGCTTTGCTCCAGGCTCAGGGTACCTAGAGTACTGTATTTGGAAGTCTTCTACCTAAAAATTATATTAAGAAAATGAACAACAGATATATATCTTTTTTAAACATCTGATTACCATTTAATCCATATAAGATCCAATGGCATTCATTAACTAATCATCTTTTGACAAGAATCCAAAAGAAAATACTTAGGGAATCAAAAATCAGGCAGAGTGAAAAAGAGAATGGCTCTGCTGAAAGAAAGACACTAAGAAGAACAGGATTATTTATGTAGCACTACAGACTTAAGTCTAAAAAAAACAATCTAAAAAAAATTTAAAATATACAAATATTCAAATACTCAAATACTGTGTGCCACACCTCTGCTAAGCCTCAATACTACATTGTGTCCAATTTCCCTAAGACTAGAGAACAACAGTCAATAATAACAACTCATGATTTTTGATAGAAGGTAGCACCAGATTGCTATTAGTCAATGGGAGTGTATGAAATGCCACTACACTAATACTGTCTAATTGTACTGATCAAGTCATAATTCTTTGTACATACTTCCTCCCTTTCCTTCTCCTTTTTAACAGATTTGTTTTTAAAAAATAAATAAATAGATATATTCATCATCCTTGGAAAAAAACAATAGATGGCACACAATGTGTGAGCATTTTATTTAACATAAATGCTTATTGAGAAAAAATCTGTATGGATCACTATGAGGCTCACTTTCCTAATCTATTACCTCTTCAATTAATATTAAATAATACATAAGCAAGAACTGTTCACTAGAAGCAAGTGTTCGGCTGCCAAGTGTTCAGGTTCTCAACCTGAAAGAACATACTTTAAGGAATCTAAGTCTCTAAGGGTGTAAAACTACATGACTGAAAAAGTTATACATTACTTATTTCAAGCTATAAACGAGGTTAATTTTATTTAGAAACACATTACCATAAAGTTCTCAAAGTTATATCAAGGACTGCATCGAGTAACAATCAGTGGATTGCATAAAAAGTAAACCTACACAATTTTTAGGCACATTGTAAATTTATATGACATTTGGCATTATGCAAAAAAAATAGGCATTATTTTCTATGCTCTTGAAGTTTACATCACTTCCACTAAAACAATGTGTTGAACAAGTTAAACTATATAGGCTTTAAGTTTTTGGTCTCCCTTTGCATCAAGCAGGACAAGGTGATGAAACAAAGAAAATATTTCATGAAAACAGATATTTAGAAATGCTTAAAAAAGATCAGAAGTAATGCAAGAGTTAGCTTCCTATTTAGCAGGTCACATCTGATAGTAGTTGTATGCCAAACAGAGGTTCATCTTTGCAGTTAACTGTTGCTGGCTTTGAAGTCCATCCTGAAGTTTATGGAGAATTCATTGAATACTTAAAATATCTAGTTAACAGCAACATTTGTATTTCTTAATGGAATTGTTATGGGAATTGCTCGTACAGCCATTCTTATGTATGCTCTAAATGTAAAATAAAAGCATTTTATGTTAATTTGAAACTGTTCATTGTATTTCAGAAATGATGGGAAATATTAAATGGAAGAAAAAATAATTTATCTTCTTTTAGAAATAGGATCGCACATACAAGATAAAAAGTTAAATAAGTCACACAACTCTGAGCAAGCTAACATAAAGCATGAATAACTCTCTCCCCTCTATACTCTGCATTATATTTAACTGATGAATAGCACACAGTGGTAGAAAGATTGCAAGACTGACTTTAAGTAATGTCATTAAGTCATTTGCATAATGACAGCTCTCATGATCAGAGATTTAATCCAACGCAGTACAACCTTTTGCAATGTTTTTCAACCAACAAAAAGACAAGAATATGATATTAATCCTAATCGTTTACATACATAACTAATTATTTGAAGTAACTTCAGTCCTGAAAACCAGTAGACAGTTATAATTTTTATGAATTTTTAGAAATAAACCCACAATTTGAACCTACAAATTAGTCCATGTTTTTGACATACTGTGAATCCTCACTGACTTTGTAAAGGTAGATTTTGTGTTCTCAACAGCTCAGAGAAATGATTGGAAGGTATTTCTACCAGATGAAGAAAATAATACTTTTATTAATTACTATCATTTTAGCAAAGCTGATAAAAAACTTAGATTTTTTATCTAAGTGCTCTGCCAGGAAAAGTCGAACTGACAGTATAGAAAAGACATATTTTCAAGGATAGAGCACTTTTGAACATAAAATATGGAACTGAAATTTATAAAGAACATAAGATCTGTGCTTTCAGGTTTGTTACTTAGAAATCAGCTGAATAACAGTGAATTAGAAGAAATAAGTCACAATTAGGGCAAATACTTATCATATTAATGCAACAACTTCTTTATTTTCATTACATTGCTTTAATTAATAACAGAGAAGGAAGCACATAAAAGCAACACATCTCTAAAAGATGGATGGTACAACTTTACATTTATAACTATAACATCTCAAAAGTATAAAAATGTGCCAACATCTTTATTTTGCTATTCATTTTACTTTAATGCTGACAAAAGAATAAGTTAACCCACAGGTAGAGCTAATTAAAGCGACATAAACCATGTCCTCACCATCTTCTGTGATTGGTTAACATGTTCACATAAAAGTAAACTTCTTTCCTAAGTTGATCTTTTTTTTTTTTTACTTCCTAATATAGGTTACATTAATTCTAGACAACTATTTCTGTTATCAAAGTGTGGGATAAATTAATCTTATTTTGCTAAAACTTTCTAAAAAATACATGAGGTTTTCTTTGTAGAAACACTTCAAGATAGTAAAATAGGCCTCCTGAGCACCGAAGGGAGGGAAAAAACCAAATAAAATCAAATCAAACCACAATAACAACAAAACCAAGCCAAGCAGCATTACATACGTTTATATATTCTATCTACTTCGATGGAACTTCTTCATGTCTAAAGTCACTAGACAACATGAACAAAGCAGGATCTGATATTTCAGTAAATAAAAAATTTCTCCTTTGCACATACAGTATGACAAACAGACCTTTTGGTGATACACCTGATGAATCCATGTACAGGATAAGCAGATCTCATATGAAAACATCAAAAACTTCACGTTACAGTAAAGTATAAGACAAAGGTTTCCATTACAGTTTTTCTTTTTTTATTATAGCATCATGATGGAAACATACCCTATACATATTAAAAAAGTATTGTATGCCTTCTCTTTTGGTGGATGGCAATTATATTACTTTCCCAAGCAGAACTAAAAATGTGTATTTACCACTTTTCCTTGCGTTGGTTAATCAGACGAAGAGGATATAGGCAAAAAAAGCAAAGACCACCCAAGTTCTTATTATTGTCACATTTATGTCATATATATGATTACTGGCTATTTTTATTTCCCAAAAATGGATGTCAATAAAAAAAGTTTTAAAATTATCAATAATGTTTATACTAAATTTGAATAGAAGGACCTAAACTTAAAGTTTACAAGTATTAAATCTTAAGCAAACAGAACAACTTCACACAGACATATTGAAAGAGTATATATGATATCTATCTAGGCTTCAACATACCAATCCATTACCAAATCCTTTGCTATGCACATAGTCTGTATATTCCAGTTTTCCTGAGTTTAAATAACCTCAAAGATATTGTAATCTCAAGTCTTAGCTGAGGAATACCTACCTGCCTTCTTTCCATCTACATTTGCAATCACTAAAATATTGGAGACATAATCACTTTCATAGTCCATTGAAAATACAAGATATTATTTAAGCTGCTGCTCAAAATGTATAAAGACCTGTGTCCTCCTTAAGCACATATTTACAACAATTAACAACTAACTTCAGCTGGAAACAGAATTAAAAAAAAAAGAAATCAGAGCCAGACTTCCGGAACAGTGCAACAACCCCTACCTAAACCATTCCAATGCCAAAAGGAAAAGGACTAGTAGTAACAAATCTAATTAACTAATTCCATCAACATAGCATTAAGACTTCTATGAAGGATCTAGTGTCTTTTAGTGACACCGAGCAAGATAGTTTGTAAAAGTAGTATCCCATTAATTTTTTTATCATCCAATAAAAAAGTTAAAAAGGAGAAAATTAGAATTTCAAGGTAACAGACACAAAATGAAACCAAATCCCACTCTGTCTTAGAATTGGTGTTCCCCTTACCTATACATAAAGTAAAAATATGAAAGATGTTTCTTAACCATGTCACCTTCCATTTGGTTTCTTTGTATTTTCTTTGCTGAATTAAACTCTTCCAATGTACAAGAAACATATGTATTCAAAAACATATTTTGCTCTTTACTCTTCAGGTTTATTAAATTCAGTGTTATTGATCTATTTGTTGGATTACTAAAATCAGTAATTTAAACCAAAATTTCATGATCTTCATTTCAAAGAGATTCTTCACCATAAAGTATACAGTCAATCAGATAAATCTAGTCGTTCACAGAACAACATTGACTACAACAACGTCTTCTAGGTAAATTAAATAGTTCTGGGAATAACTTTCCTTCATCAGATAAATTTTTACATATTTTACATATTACATATCTGATTATAACATTTTTGCTTTTTTTCATCAAGTTCACATGAAATAACATAGTCTAAATAAATACAGAAACTACTTTTACTTTGCTACAAAATTTTAAATCCTCTTAACTATGTTCAAACCACTCTAACTGCCTCCTATTAAGTATTTGCAAATATTCAGCAGTTCTTTCCAAAACATATCACAGCCACAGAGATAAAGAGTTACTTACCTGATCCCCTTTTGGTCACAACCTTCAAGCTCTGAGTTAGAGTAGCATACAAGAGAATCAAGTTGGGAATAGGAGCTTTCATCTTCTGTCTTTCCTTGGTTGCTTCCTACAGTGTAAAAAAGAAGAAAGAAACACTGACATTAGTGCCAAAACAACCTTGACGTAAATAGTCTGACATTGTGGAAAAGCTGAATAGAATGTGAACAATTAAATGCACCAAAAATTATCTATTTTTCGTGAAAAAAAAAACCAAACAACATAATCTAAAATCATCATATAAAAAACAAATGCACACACCACCTTTACTAATGAGCTTGAGTTCCAATTATGTGTACAGATTGAAAATTCATTGAATCCCTGTTAAATGTTTAAAGATCTCTTGAATGAAATATCTTTCATGAAATTATTTTAAGAAAAAATTCTGATCTTCCCACTGAGCCTGCAAAATAGCATCTTGTTCTTTCTATCATATGGATTATATGATAAAGATTCACAATGCAACGAGCAATTAATTAAAACCAAATCTGGTCATTTTCTTAAGAGACAGGGGAAGCATAAGAATGAAGCAGAGGAACCAGCAGAAACTGCTGTAATTTCCTTTTAGATGAGCTGAAATCCCACAAGCAAGTTCAAACTAACATATTCACTGCACTAAATCAGAAATTAATATTATTAGGATGGGAGAGAGGTGGATCATAGGTTGTAGTTCAGCCTTTACCTCCAAGATGTGAATAGAAGTTTTTCATTTTTATTATTTCTGTCCTCCACTGATTAAGTGGTTTAGGGTTAGGGTGAAAGTAGGGGCTAAGCATTCTGTTAAATCATCATAGAGCTAGTCATGATGATTATCATTGTTCTGGAATGGTTGATAGGACTAACAGCTCACATTTCAATGTGTTAAAAAGGAAAATCTTCTGTCTAGTCAAGCTAGACAGTAGTATCTATGCTATCCATATTCTTTAAAGCATTTTATGTAAAAAATATAATCTAATAGGGGACAAAAAGGGCTGCGATCAATGGTTCTTCAATATAATAAATAAAGACTCAGGTGAAACCAATGTGGTTTCCATATTGACCTTTTTTAATCACAGAACTGTACAGTAACTGAACAAAATCTCAAAAGGTACCACATAGTACAAGTTTTGATTTCAAAAGAAATCATGGATCTTTTGCACTTTCATTGATATTCAGGTTATTGAGTACCCAAGACATTCTTCGAAAGCAGTTATCTTTATCTTAGAAGAAAACGAGCTAGATATAAGAAACAGTGCAGGTGTAACGGAGCACATTATGGGAAGAACTGTTTGAACAATGATGACTTCATAGAGAATCCATCTTATAACCTTACATTTCAAGACATTTGAGAAATAAACACAAATCTATTAGATTTATGATTACGTATTTATCAAAGATGAGGGAATGAGAGACTACAGTTTGATAGCAACATTTTATGGCATCTTGTTTTTATAACAGTCTTTATGTTAACAGAGAAACATACAAACATTATTATGTTTAATAATTCATTACTTGTGAACAAGCTTCACTGTTTTAGCATCACAGGTGAAGAACTATCACTTATCTATGTGTGCAACTTCAGAAAATTCAGGCAATAAATTTCTTGTCAACATAGAATATAAAATTAGAAATATGGAATTTCTGTGAGTTAAATTATGTGCAATGCTAACATTTTTAGTTAAGTTTAAAATTTAACTAAGTACCATGACCACTGGCAATTATAAATAATATAGATACTTAGAATTTTAGAAGCTAGAAATGAAGGTTAATTTTCCAGAGGCACAGTGAGTAGATATCACAAAGTGTTATACCACATTTCACTGCAGATCTGAGTAAAGCATTCTGAAATCAAAATCTCATTTCTCAGTCACCGCACTAAATGATGCCTCAGGAAATCTTGAAGCTGATATCTTCAGCCTCCAGGGTACTAGCAAGAGTCAGCTCCTTGCTCTGTGTGAGTCTAATAAATACTGCTCAAAGAACCACAGGACCTTACTATGCAATTACAAATTCACTAAATAGGTTCTGACTGTGAAAGCATATCCAAACACATCTTTTCTGAGCATATATCAAAAGACAATATTTCTCATTACTGTGAAAGAAATGCAAATACATACATATATTTGCGTATATGTATGTATGTATTCATATGTATTTATACATTTTTTGTAGGGCAATGATACAGTAGCTATAAAGCTTGAAGCTCTCAAAGAAAGCCTTATAAATACAAGAATAACAAAAAGAAACAGTTCCATCAACCAAAGCCTTCTTTTGATCTATGCATATATCACTCAAACTGTCAAGTCAAATAGAACTGTATTTATTACAATAATATAGCAAGGTTGCATTTTAAACATATGCAACTGTTGAAGCCTCTCTCACGTACAGGAACTCTCGGAGGCTCAGGTCTATCTCAATGGCATAAGCAAAATTAGCTGTTGCCTACACTTCTAGTTTTGATTCCTTTTAAAAATCAAAAGCTCAAACAAAGAAAATGGAAAGAGTTCAAGGGTAGTACAGTGAAACTGATGCCTTCCGGCTTTGGAAGTTTTCTGCAAGGTTGGAAAATCTGCCTCACATCATTCATGGGTGATTCAAAATGGATACTTAACATCTCATGTTCCAGGTGAATGCTTCATTGGTTGACTATTTTAGAAAATGTCACTGTAGTAAAATTTGTTGTTAAAACAATACAAGCAAGAGAGAATAAAATATAAAGGAATATCCTAAGCGAGATCCCACAAGTCCACAGAAAATGCCTTCACTGCTGCAATAAGTATGCCTGAGACCTAGATGCTGTAATGTATTCAGTTAGGTTTTTAACCAAAAGGCATAATTCTGAGAAGTCAAATTCTTATCACTAAATGGCTTGTGCTATGTCATGAATTGGAAACAACCTTCTTTCAGGAATGATTTTTTTTAAGGATGAGACTGTTTTACTAGCCATCTAGCTGTAACTTTAATTTTTTTTTTAAGTAACATTGAAAATTCTGTTTTTAAAAAGTCCTTTGAACTCTTTTTTTTTAAAGGATTTTTAGTTACATCTAACAAAAGGCTAAGAGAATATATGCTAGTTATGAACTTAATTTTTGATTTTTAAGTTGCATCAATGTTAGCAGGTTTTTCCCACTTTTTTACTATAAGACTGCTAGACTCCATAGGTGAACAGTAGACTTTTAGAACCAAGGATTTTTGGTTGATTTTTCTTTTTATAACAATAAGAATTGAAATATTTTTAATTCTTGCACAGCATTCACAACTTTGGATTTTCAGTAGTGGGTTTATTTTTTGCATGAACCACAGCATTGAAAATATGTTGACTGTTCCTGGATAAATATATTGCACACAAATTTTAACTTATTTTTAAGAAAGCTTTTTTCTGTAGAAGGTGTCATTGCTTGACACAAAAATTACATAGAAAGCCTCTATCATCTCTGTCACCATGTATCTCATTTTCCCATTGAGACAGAAATAGAAATACAGCTGTATCTCAACATTAACACTCTTCGGGGAAATGCCAAGAAGGCTTTTTTTCTTAAATTGTCATAAATACTCACTGTGATGAAAATGCACAAATATACACACGTTTCCTAAAAAGCTCAGCAGAGATTAAATTAACAATAGTAAGGCAATTCCTGATAAGGTAGGAATACAGAAAGGAAAATTCTCATTTTCTAATTTTCCTTATATTCATTTTGGGCCTTTCCCAAAACCTGAATTTAACTTAATTGAAGTAAGACATTTTCCATTGGCTCAGTCCCTTACAATAAATTTGAGTTGATTCTCAGCCTATAAATGCTAACTTCCATTACCTAATTATCTGAAAACATGTTTTTTTCCCCTGCTGCTTTTCTAAATTTGACAAATGTTCTTTATGCGTGTTTGAAATGACTTCATTATCTTCCTCCATCATATTGCCTTTAAAGAAAAAAATAATTGCAGAATCCTGTGAACTCTGAAAAATGCTTCATGACTTTCTCTGGTGAAGTCATGACAGTACTGTGTTACCTTAGCAAGATTAGGGTCCTTTAAAACAATAATCAACCAACCAACAATAACAACAACAACAACAACAAAACCCTAACTCCTCACTTAAGTCTGTCGTGGCAGAAAAGCCTTTAAACGGTAGTAGAAATCTCACAGTTTTCAATTTCCTTGCTTGACAAGTGATAACTGGGGCATACACTGGGTGTTTATTTCTTGGTGCTGGTATCGTGGAATGAGTCACAAAACTGTCCCTGGTAAATTAGGAACAAGAAACAAAATTGCAAAGACATGTCATCTAATTACATAAGAAAGAAAGAAAAAAATAAACAATCAAAACCCAAAACTGCCTATTCAGTAAAAATATCTTTTCTGCAGCAGTTTACAAATGCCTGAAGAGTATATCATTAGATCTCATAAAGTGTAAAGGACAGTACAAAATATTTGTAAAGCATCAGTAAATATGTTTGGCATACGCAGATTGCAATTCCAAAAGCTTGAAAACAATTGCTTTAAATTCTTAAATTGCAAGGAAAAAGTAAAATTATTATCAGTGTGATTTCATAAACAAGTGTCATTTCATTGTCATGATGTGTTATGTTACTGTCATAGAACTGTGCAGCATTTTTAAGTTCATCAAAGTTGTGAATGTAATGACAAAAAAACAAAAGGTGATGACTGAAGAAGCAGTAAGGGTTGAAGGAATGGTGACAGTGTTTTAAGCAACAATAACCAAAAGACAATATGCTTCCTGTCCAGTAGATTTTTGTCTACTGGCAATTTGACTGGAGACAACAAAGTAATTGAAGAACTCTAATTTTGAGTGTAAGTCAAGATAAAAGCACTTCTTAAAAAGTTCAGTCATCCTGAAATTTTCTGAATAGATACTTGATAAAGTGAGTGTGATGTTCCTCAAACATTGGTGGAAGATTCTAGGTACTTTGATGAACAATAAGCATGAAAAAAATATTTCATTTCAAAAATCTCTAAAGACTATCTAATATCTGATTCACTAATGAGAGAGAGATTTTCCCTCAAAATGAAGAAGGACAGAAAGATGTCAAGGATGAAGTTCCACTGTGGATATTCTCACAGAATGTTTACTGCAGGATAATAAACCCTCTCTTCATCATTAAGATTATGTAACACTAACATTGATGATTTTCTTTGATGTTGTACATAGTAGGCCATATATTCTCCTTTTCTCACAGCTGATCTTTGCAACACAGTCTTACTAATTCTGTGTAACCTTAGACCCTTAGAACAAGACTTGTTTCTAATTTAATGTTTACTCTGCCATGCCATATTAGATGTAAGGAAAATGGTTTGTAATTTTCATTATACTTTGTACTTTATGAGCTGCTTTTGTACTTTTAGAATTGTGAAAAGGGAGAAATAGGTGTTTCATTTATCCTTTCTCTTTCACAGGCTGAGTGACAAGTCTTTTACGCTTGTCCAAACCAAATTTTAATCAGCTGCTGTCACACCCTGAGAGCACTACTGGTCTGTCTCTGCCTAGCCTCCACAGGCTCAAGACCCCATTTCAGCTCATTCCAGGGCTGTCCCTTACTCAGTGATGTCATAGTAGTGCTGATGTCCCACTCCATCCCTGGCCCTGCCTCATGGATGGTTTCAACATTGGAAGTAGTCCCTCTCAGCATGATCTGCTCATACTTAACACTATTCTGAGCCTTGGCTCTGGTGTCATCTCTTTGTACTCCTGGCTAGAGCCCCTGCATAAACTGCTTGGCCCCATCTCACTGCTTGCCATGCCAGGCCCTGTTGACAGATCCCGTAACCAGCCCTCAGGCTCGGAACCTGTGAACTACACTCCTTGGGTGAGAGCACAGGCTATGCCAATCCTTGGGGCTCAGCTTTCCACTGCAGGAAGGCAATCACCCTTCACTGCATCTTGATATCTCTCTCCTGAGTGAAGTTTCAAATCCAGTCACTATTCACCAATGTCTTGTCTCAAATCTGTTTGTTTGCAATGGGAGAACATTTAACATAATTTAAAGCTATAAATAACCTGGAAAGAGTCACTATTTGCCCTTGAAAATGCAGGGTCTGCAAATAGCTTTGTGTTTACAGAAATAGTAATAAAAAGCTTTAGAATTTCATAATTTACATGACTTCCTTATCTATGATATAATTATTTTAAGGTGTGTGCACACTCTAAGGAAGATGATACAATGTAAAGGCATTTGGCTAGCAGCAATTCAGCATCTGCATGAAATTTCACAGGCAAGCTAATGCCTGATAAAGACATGATGAATCTATAATTTGTACAAGAACAACAAGGATCTGAAGAAAAATATGCCTAAAAAGGATGTCAGCTTTGTCATTCAGTTACAGTATAATAACTTGTATAATAGTTAAAAGCAGAACAACTGCTACAAAGATTATCGTCATTATATTGGTTTATAAAGGATTAAAGCATCACTGATATATAATATACACCTTTTCATTTTTTTAAGTTGTCAAGAGAAAACGTCAAGATTGGATATGACTGAAATTTGTTATGTCTCTACGACAATTTGTTACGTCAATTAGGGGACTACTCAATGCAGCAGCTGGAGTTAGTTCAAAGGAGAGGGAATCAATTTTGTTTTAATTTTCCTACAACGATGGCAGGTACAGCCATCATCACAACAACTCTTTCTGCTCTGATTTGCACCTCAGCACTGCGAGCAAGCTCGTGTACAACACTGACTATCAAATCACAATTTCTTAAGTCCTGACCTTTCATTATAAAAAAGGCAGAAGAGTAAAAGGAATATTGGAAAGTAAATAGTGATAAAGCTTCTCCCATTAAAACTGGAAAGCATTTAGCTGCACTGAACAAGATAACTTTGAAATTTCACAGGCCCATCATTCAGTTCAGAAGGACTTTTCTTAATCCCACTTCATTGTTAGTGTTGATGTTGTTGCTATGTTTTGCTAGGTTTTTGAAAAGCAGGTCTTGATGCCTTTAATTTCTTAGCCAAACTTTGCTCCTTGCTTCACTGCCCTTGCAACAGTCAAATATCTAATAATCCAAATGCTAAAGAAACTTTAATTGCTCGTAGAAAGTAGCAGACCTATGACTCTATTGCTTACCTAAAACTGTCCTGAGATCCAAGGTCAGAAAGTGGTGTTGTTGCCCTGACCACCTACAACCTTTAAGTGCTGCTGAATATTACTGCTTATTAATAGCTGCAATTTATGTTTTGACACTAAAAGGAAGAGGACATTTTCACATCAACGCGTAGCCATGAAGTGTATGATATCCAAACCGAAAGGTGTATGGATAACGATGGCCACTCCAAAGCCTTCGAAAATTGATTCTAGGTTATCATTGAATCATAGAATCATTTAGGTTGGAAAGGATTTTTAAGATCATTGAGTCCGACTTTCCAACACTAAGTCATGTCCCTAAGTATCACATCTACACATCATTTAAATACTTCCCGGGATAGAGACTCCATCAGCTCCCTGAGCAGCCTGTTAGTGCTTCAGAACCCTTTTGGTGAAGAAATTTTTCCTGATATCCAGTCTAAACCTCCCCTGGCACAACTTGAGGCTATTTCATCACTTATAACTTGGGAGAAGGGATCAACACACACCTCCTTTCATGGTAATGTTAGAAAATGATCAGATCTTCCCTCAGACTCCTCCAGCCTAAAGAATGCCACTTTCCTCAGCCACTCCTCATAAGACAGGCTCCAGACCCTTCACCAGCTCCACTAATCTTTGCTGGACATACCCTAGGCCCTCCCTATCTTTCTTGCAGTGAGACAATGGATAATACAAACCTGGTCATAGCCTGAATATTACGCTGTCATTGTAGTATATTCAATATGTTTCTGGCAATTTTCATAACTGAGAGCTATTACAATGTCATTTTCCAAAATCTCAATGTGAGAAAAATAATGAAAAATATTTTTTAAAAAAATCCTCTCAAAAATAACTTTCGTCTGGAAATTAGGAACGTTATATTCCATCATGACAGGTACTCATCTACTCCTTCAAAACTGGGATTTTAAATCCTTATGGATCAGCAGAGAACTATTCTAGTCTCAGCTGTGGTAGATCAGACTTCAGATTTTAAGCCCTTGATTCAAAGCTTTTTGTCTAAAAATGGACGAGATGCATAACAGAAATAACATAAGAAGATACTGGAATCCTGGGACTCTTCCTTTCCTACAGAACTGTTGTAACTATTAAGCCAGAGTCTGTATCCTTTTGCTACTTTTTCCAAGTCCCTTAATTTAGTCTGCACAGCTGCATAGTGCCTCATTTTCCCCAGAAATTATAGAGATTGCTGTCGTCAAAATAATTGGATGAGGCATTTGGGACATGTGGGTTCAAATCCTTCAAATTGAGAAGAGTTACAGAATAATGCTCCCATTTCCTGAGCATGTGCTGTAACTGCATAACACATATACACACTGTGAGCTTTCAAAGGAGTAGTTTGTGCTGAGTAAAATGTTATTGTGTAAAATAAATGCAGCAAATGTTTATGGGTAGCTCATTCAAAACTATTCAGTTAATTTCTACCCTGTTGTACAGGGTGGAATGATTCTCATCATATCCACTGAACATAAAAGTAGAATGTTCCATAAAACTTTATCAGCTCCTATTGTGAAAGCCCCCAGGAAGTTTTAAAAGCTCACTAGGACTGAATCTAGTTTCCACAGAACTCAAAACATAAATGTATCTGTCTGTGAATACTTACTATTGACTGACTACTATTATAGTAATAAATTACATATACAAGATCTATATTCAGGAGAACATCACTGAGGTTTTTCATGTTTGAAAAATAAATGTTGAAAATGTAAGACTTGAGGTAAATTCTAAAAATATATGTATTAACAGCTGATGCTTATATTGTTTCTACAGGATTTTGAATTCAAGCACATACTCCCCCCATGTACACTAAGAAAGAATATGAACTTTCACTCCTTAATATTAGCCATTCCAGCCTCAGGCAATGAACTGAGAATGCAATACTTCTTCCATGGATGCAGAAGTAGGAGAAGACCCACAAGAACTGACAGTGATCCATCTATTCCTGTCTCTGTTTCAGGCTATTGTGCTCACACATTAATTGGGTGATTAGGAGTGGATGCATATGCGAAGTAAATTTACTTCACAGGCAGTGAATTTGATACCATGCATACAAATCTTATTAACTCCTCATTAGTTATAACACCAGGATATTAATAAGAGCTATTACGAATATTAAGTAAGCTACTTTTTTTTTTCCCTTTTCTTTTTACATTTATTTAAAGGAGGTATTTCTGAGGAAGGAGCTTGACCTAGGACTGCAAAAAAAAATAGTTCTGGTGTGAGGGTCATTTTTTTTCATTAGAATGACCAATGGACAATAGTTTGGAAGGCCAGATACCCAGCGGACTTCTTCATATCCTGTTGTTAGCTCAGTATTAGTGACTAATCATTTGTATGATGAAAAAATATTTTATTACATTTCCAAATTAAACAAGGTGGGATGTATTGCATAACTGTTTGAGTTGGGGATGGTACTGAAAATTGTCTTGACAGATCACAGAAATAATGTGAAAAAATAGATTAAATTCTAGAGAAACAAGTGTAAAATATCAAATTAAGCAGATTAAATAAGCCAAATATGGAAATGATGGGCAACAGCTGGCTAGATATTGATTCTGCAGAAAAAAAATCTATAAATTATAACAGATTAAAAATTGAATACCAATAATACTACATTTCCGAAAAAAAACTTCATTGCCATCCTGGGATATGCACAAAACTGAGTACTTGTGGAATTTTCACCTTTAAAGATCTAAGGATCTTTTAAAACATACATTGAAGATTTATACATACTGTCTTGGTACAGCTGACCTTAAACTTGGGCAGTGGAATAGTTTTATTCCATGCTTTTGAATTTATGAAACTTTCTCTGAAAATTACAGTGGGATATCTATGAAGTGAACACACTCTGGTATATACTTCTTCAAAACAAACAAACAAGTAATAAAAGAGCTCTTAAGAGAGAGAGCACTAGTGCAAAGCATATATAACCATCAGTTCACCCGTACTGGCAATTGCCACTGCTCAGAATGTATAATTTAGAAACTAATGATGGTCCTATAAAGACTCATTCAGTAGCTAGTGCTGTCAACATGGGCTGAAATACTGGTGTTTTCTGACTTGTTCAACATAATTTGAAGACAGTAAGCATTCCTATAATAGATATTGGCATTTCTGATGTTTGGCTACAATTTGGGGGTAAGAAATTCTGAGGTGCATCTAAAAGCCAAACGTTTCATTTATTGTGACATTGTGGCTCATGACAGAATCAAAATTAAGAGAAAAAAACCCAAAACAGTGTGTGAAAGAATCTGCAAAATTAAATCTTCTGAACTATGTAACTTAACTAGTGCCCTACATCTCAGCAATACCCACACTAATAGTTCATCTTTTATTTTGTTGTTGAAAGATGAACTTCACAGAATTTCATATTAAAAAAAAAGAAAAAAAAAATTAAAGGAATGACTTAGAGGAGATTAAAGGAGACATGTGGAAATCTAGTACATCAGTCATTGGTTTATGGTAAAGCACAGGAACATAAGGCATCAGGGAGTATAAGGGTAGATGAAGAAACAGACATTTAGCTCTGGAACTGTGAATCGAGTGAAAGACAGCAAGGAGGAAATGTGATTTGGGAGATTAAAAAAATCAAGAGATTTCCTAAATTACAGATAAACATAACACTAGGTTTTCAGTTGTGAGTATTGTGTCTAAAAGAGTCTATCATGCTGGAAATGCCCCCACAATAACTTTCATCCTTTTCCATATTGGAGAAAATATAGGGAGAATGTGAGAATTCAGAGTGAGGTGCCTTGCAGATCTGTGTTAAATTCACTTTAAACAAAAGCTGTAAGTATTCATTTAATATTTTTGTTTAACTGCATTTTTCAGCTTGATATTTACATCTAGCCATTGCCTATTGTTTGTTGTCTTTTATGTCCTGCTCACAGTTCACAGAATCATAGAATCATAGAATGGCAGAGGTTGGAAGGGACTTTTAGAGATCATCTAGTCCAATCCCACTGCAGAAGCAGGTTCACCTAGATCAGGTCACATAGGAACATGTCCAGGAGTGTCTTGAAGACCCATTACTCCTTATCTTGTTGCTAGCAACAACAGAAAAAAGGGATGCCTCAACCTCCTGATATTTGTAAATGTTAATTAGATGTTAATTAGATCTCCCCTCAGTCTCTTCCTCTCTAGACCAAACAGCCCCAGTTCCCGCAGCCTTTCCTCATACGAAAGATATTCCAGTTCCCCAATTATCTTGGTTGCCCTGCACCCTTACTTTTCCACTCCTCCAAGCCACACTGCCTGAGCTTTCTGCTGAGGATGTTATGGGAGACAAGTGTCAAAAGCCTTGCTGAAGTCAAGGTAGATGACATCCGCTGTTTTTATCTCATCTAGGCAGCCAGTTATGCACTCATAAAAGGCTATCAGTTTGGTCAAACAGGATTTCCCCTTGATGAATCCACGTTGACTCCCCCTGATAACTATCTTTTCCTTCATATGTTCAGTGATAACATTCAGAATGAGTTGTTCCATCAGCTCTCCAGGGATGGAGGTGAGGCTGACTGGCCTGTAGGTTCCTTGGTCGTCCTTTCTGCCCTTTTTTGAAGACTGGAGTGACATTGGCCTTTCTCCAGTCCTCAGCCACCTCGCCTGTCCTCCATGATTGTTCAAAAATGATGGAGAGAGGCTTAGCAATCACATCAGCCAGCTCCTTCAGCACACACACTCCCTCAGTTCCACACACTTTACTGTGTAATGCCTAATAGCTGCAATCTTTACATCCAACAACGCTAAGCTAAAGAAGTCATGAGAGTACATTCCTTACTGATTTTTGTGCATTCAGGACAAATACATATTTTTTGTTTATTGTGCATGCATTTTTAGTGATTATGTGCAAAGGAACTGTTGATGGTGAGAAGTGTAATAGGAAAATTCTGAAGTAAGCAGAGGTTTTAACAAGTTCACCATATTAGCACAGCTCTAATGGAACAAGCATTAGACACTCAGCAAGAAGCTTTTAACTCCATTATATATAAGCATTAGATACTCTTGAAGTTCTGGCTATCATCTTGTATCAATCAACTAACTTGAACTTCAATTTTTAATACAAATATTTAATAAACTGTGTTTCAGTCCCATGCAGAGCAGTTCACCTCCTGCTTTCAAGGTAGGGGACATGATAAGAGTTTAGCATTCTCTGCTGTATTCTGTTTTGTATATCTGCAGTTAGATAATCACTGAAGCTTTATATTTTATATGGAATCTTCTGGGTACATGCAGTACTTCAAGATATTTCACACAGTCTACAATATTTAAAAGACATTAATCTGCCATAAGGATAATTTTGTCTTTCAAGTATATATATATTTGGACAGACAAGATAATTTTATACTGATGACAAGTTTTAGATTTTTCTGTGAACTTGTTCAATGAATAGGATGTAAAAGTCTTTGATGAAATATAATACCACAAGCAGAGGACAACTGCTAAAGAAATGAAGAGACTATCTACCATGACAAAAAAACCCCTTTTGTTATAAGGTTATTTTTAAGCAACTATTAGAACTAGGCATATTCAATGTTACCTAGGTAGAATATGTCCCTTTCAGTGCTACTGATTTTAGGGATTGTCAATACAAATCACTTTGTCCTGAGAGTGCAGATGTGGATGAAGAGTATATGACTTCTGATTATGCTTGATACTGATACCACATCGAATGCCCAGAGAGATACATGACAGTAATTTAATTAGCTATGAATTAATAAGTGTTCTTAATTGTTTATATATTGCAGGTCAGGCCACAAATAAAAAAGCTTACTCCTGAACAGAAAGACATTTTGAAGAAAAGATCCTCAATTTACTAATTTTCAGGAGAACTTTTTTAAGGCATAGCTAACCTAGAGCAACTCTACAGTTTCAGTGATGAAGCAAGTGTCCAAGCTTGCATGAAGACAGAAATCCTCTTTTTGTGTTTTATGATGTGGTGACACAAATACTAGAGGATCATATATGACAGGAAAAGAGTTCGGAACATCAAAATAAACTTTAAATCATTTACTAAACAGCATTTTTTTTTTTACTTTAAAAACATTTAGCAAAGTGTAAAAACCAGCATCTGTTGCTCTAACTGATCAGATTTACCTGTGTCTTGGGGCTGCAGCTCCCTGCAGGGCTTACTATGTGGGGAGCAGCAAGGCAGGGCCTGGCAGCATTGGGCCTGTCCCGCCACCTCAGTCAGGAGCAGGGCACTCAGGGTCAGAGGGGCAACCCCAACCCCCTCATTGCATATCTCCCTGGGTCAGAGCCATGAGCCTGCGGATGGGCCCTGCTCAGTGGGGCCTGCAGTCAGGAAGAGTAGAGGCACAGCAGGGACTGTACCTCAGGCCACATGGGGCCTCACAATGGAGCCTCATCTGGAAGCAGCTTTCACAGGCCGGGGACTGCCCTGGCCTCCTCTTAGTGTGTCTGGGAGCCTGTCCCCACAGTCACCAATACAAAGGGGCCATCCCTGACTGCATCCGGGGTCTGACAGTCAGGGGTACTGCTGGGTGCAGGGCTGTTGTCAGGGTCAGTGCTCCAGTATAAAAGCTCAAGTCCATTGCTTGAGTCCTCCATAAAACTGGACACATATCACTGTGCAGACCTGTGTATAAGGAAGCTGTACTACAGTGTGGTGGTTTAGCTCTAACTGAACAATAACCAAACCACCCAGTTACTCCTCCCCAACTCAGCAGGATGGGCAGGAGAATCAAGAGAGAGTTGTAGAACTTTCTGGGTAGAGATAAAGACAGTTTAATAGAACCCCACAATGAGCAGGCAGTTACAATGATGGCCAAAGGACAAAGAAAAAGGAGCAATGCCCAATGTAACTGCTCAGCCCGACGCTCAGCCCGGCAGCAGATCTGCAGTTCCCACACTGGCCACAGCGCCGCCCCGGCCCAGCTGCTGCCCTTATATCCCGAGCATGATGTCACATAGGATTGAATAGCCTGGCCACACTCCCCCAGCGGTAGCTGGGCAGAGTTAATTCTACCCTGGCCAGACCCAAGACACCTGGCCAAACCCAGGACATACAGTCAAGCTTCTTATTTAAGGCTTTTTAAAATAACATCAAAAGTTAACAGAAATTCACAATCCACGGCATTATCCTGTAAGAGTCAATATTTTCAAACCACACTAAAACATTAGTTTCTGGATTAGTAAGTTTCTAGTTAGAAATCCAGTATAAAAAGTAGGTCAATGTACACACTGGGGAAAACCTATTTCCAAAGCTCAGTTTGATTTAATGAATTGCTAGGGCCCTTATTTCTAAGGCTGTTTTTCATCTGTCCTCTGTCGTGCTCCAGAAAATGAAATAGGAGTTGAAGCAAGGGTCTGGTCAAGGATTAGCCTGACAGCAGCATAAGTATATTCATTTATACTGAAGAGTGCAAGTGCTACTCAGGAGCTAGGAGAATAAAAGTAGTAACAACATCCCAGAGAACACTTATTTTCTCCAGCCTGTGTCTGCAAGTATGCTTGAAAAGATAGCACTGTCCCAAATTAAAAACATCTCTCTTGAAGAAAAAGACATCCACCTCTCTCAAAGAACTATAGGACTTGTAAAGGCTGAGAGAAAGGCCTGTACCAATGTAGGGAGAAATATGGCAGAATCAGGGATGATACAGGTATAGGCTTAAGACACTGCTGCAGACAGTGCACAGTTAAGCTGGAGTCTTAAGAAATGTCTTGCTCTGTCACTCAATGCTTCTGATTCCCCTCACTGTGTATATGCATTTTGTGCTAGTAATGAAGTTCTAAACGCTGGAAAACATTTTCTTTGCTACCATTTTGAAGCATCTCCAAAGACATGACAATATCTCTACCAGATGCAACAGGGAGAAATGTGATGGAAAGGTGGATTTTCTAACAAGCTTTACAGAGAAATCTAAAGAGACAGTGGAAACAAGGAAAGTTAGGCTGAAAGTTCACAGTTCAAATGAAGTATCTAATGGCCATTGTAAATGACAGAAGGCATGACGGAAGCCAACACAAGATGGCACTCATAGAGTTTGAAGCAGTTTGACAGGCGTCCACTAAAAGAAATTTCACTTAAATTGTTGCAAGTAGACCAAAAAGTTGATTTATTACCGTAAAACAAATCAGATCCGACATCAAAATTATAGAGTAGTTAAATTCCTGTGCTTACTTCATTAGACATTTGTCTTTCAAACATGTTGAAAGGACTCAAAGCTTCTGTTGATTTTAATTTTTTTTTCCTTATTTGATTCTACAGTTAAAAAAGATCTACTTAGGAGTTCTGATTCCTTTTTTTTGCCCTTGTATTCCTTTGTGCAAGCATTTAGAACATATTTCACTGATCTGAGTGAGCATGCTATTCACCTTTGCTGTAAACAAGGAGTCTTCAAAGAAAGATTGGATCATGTAGGAGGGAGAGAGGAGATGGAAATAGCATAGCTACAATCATCAGCACTTAGGTTTGCTTAAATTGTCACTGAACCACTGACTTACCTCATTTACAAAGTTCATGATGTCATCCTTTCATCTTTTTGACTAATCTAACTTCTTGCTAAGTATAGCTTTGCTTTAGGAAAGCAAGTAAGGTTAGTGTGCAATGTATTTGTTAATTCTGAGTGAACATCCTGGGACAGAAGGCAGCAACGAATGTCTATATAGTTCACAAACATGAAGTCCACTTCAGACAGAACAGTCACCCTGGAACAGGATTAAAAATTTAGCTTGCTGAGAGGCTCAGACCACCTATATAAAAACAAGTTCTCCTCAAACATCAAGTGTTTGTGAAGTGCAATTTCTGAAATGAAAACACTGCATTTGGAGCAACTGACGCAAGACCTTCAGCATGGATTTAAGGGCATGCTTAATTAGACCATTATTAAATTAAATAATTTGACTAGCTTACATAGTTTGACTAGTCTGCAGTTTTTCCACTTTGTAAGTAAGAAAGGATTTTTGAATAGATATGCCTTAAAGAAATTTCATTTTGTTTGAATCAAATCAGAATGCTTCTCAAAGTAGATTTCTTGTTGAACTTTTACTTTTCATTAAGATGCACAATTTGATTAAGACATTTAATAATTAATTGCTTATCACTATAAACACGTATTTAGATGAAGAAAAAATTGTGATATATCTAAAGGTGTTGCTGTTGTAAGAAGCATTGTAAGAGTATTTTAACAACAGTTTAAAATACACATCCATATATTATCTTCTCTAATTTATCATTCACACCAATTCATTATTAATTTTGTCTTTCCACTGTGAAAATATCAGTATTGCAGTCAAAAAAGTTGTTCCTCTGACTGTTGATAGTTTAAAGTTATTCATTTTACGATGTTCTAAAGACAACTAATTATCTTTTCTTTGTGAATACATCTAATTGTCAATGAGAGTTTTATAGATAAAAAGGATTACTTGCTTCAAATTGTAGTTTCTGTTCATCCAAGTTAGTTCAAAGTTTAGACTGGAGAAAAGCAGACTGCAGGTCTCATTTAAATTCATTAATACTGTTATGAAATCATTTAGCTGTTTCATGTATTACAGCAGCTGCTAGCATAGCTTAAAATAAAATGGGAAGGGACCATTCTGCTTTCAACAGAATAGTCTTGATCTGCTTGAATTTGGTAAGGACACCATGCTATCTTTTGATGACTGTTCCCTGAATGTTCCCCAACAACAGATGATGCTTGTGTAATATTGTCTGAAACAAAAGGGCTGGAGTTTGTAATCCTACTCTCAGCACAGTTTGATTACTGAAATAAGCAAGACAAGGAGCCAGATTACTTGAAAGTATTACCACCCAAAAAGATCCGAGGCTCTTACTCAGATGCTTGTATCTCAGCTTAACCACATGACTTCTTAAAATATAAGAGAATCAGTTTTAGGATTTACAGATCTCCTTTGTTGCTTCTCCTAATTACTTTTAAATGCAAATTGTCTCCAAGAAGACAATAACTCCTGTTTTATTCCTCTAATCTGCATGCTAAATACAGTCTCTGAAGATAATGATCTGAATAAACTCTACCAGAAAATATTGACTCACTTCGGGTGAGAGCATGGACATAAAATCTCTAGGATCTCTTTGTCGTCACATGTCATTATCACCTTTAGGAATTAATAAATTCTCAAATGCATCTGTTTTCTGAGGTTTTCCATCCTTCATTTAAATCAGGAATCTGATAAGAAAATAAAGATTTCAAAATATCAACGGCCCATATGGATGTTTTTTTCTGAAAATCTAGACATTTTCTTCACCTTCACATATATCCTAGGATGTAGTCTCAAGTCACTAGCTCATATTTCTGCTACTGAGTAATACTTCCAATAAACATAACTATATCCATAATGTTTATTATCTAATATATAAAATCCTTTTTTTCTTAAGAGTTGAATCTTCTGTATTTTAAATAGTAGCCTCTATAAAGAACACAAAGAACACTTGAAGAGTGTGTGGAAATCCATTGTTAAACTAAAAATGGTAATTTAAAAAGAAAAGAGAAAAAAAAAACAATCTAACAAAAACCCCCAAACAGTAGTATTTGCCAGCTTTATGCTATTCAAAGGTTGAAAAATAGAACCAAAGCTTTTTTGAATATATTTTGAATGACAGCCCTTGTGAGGGAACTGAAGAGAGTTCACAAGATTTACTAACTACCTTTCACTGAGGGTATACACCATGTGAGAATGTTTTTACTCTTCCCATGGTCTTGTGCCTTTAGATTTTTATACTTTAGGCAAAAAGTCAATGAGGTACATATTTCTCTGGAAAACCACTTACAGATCCTATTTTCATAGAAAAATACTTTTGCCAACAGCATCAGTTATTCCAAAGCAAAACACAGTGAGCCATTCAGGAGTCTAAATTAGAAAAGATCAGAGTAATAAAACCTCTACAACCCATCAGATAGTTCAGTGTTTGGACATATGACTTGTATGAGAATAAACTTCCAAAATCCTGAATGATTTTGTCATAATGCTGTTCAGAACAATCCCTAACCTTTCAACCAAATCAATTATTTATGAAAAAGTGAATGTTTTGTTTACAATCGCATATATATTTTTAGGAAGTGCTGGAGTAAACATGATTTTGCTATTTAATACTAGCCTAATATATTCTAAGTGCTACAGCAGAGTGGACAAGAGAGAGAATAAATTATCTGAAGTTTTAATTAAGCACTAATGTGTTTTAAGATTGTAAAAGTGTTTTGATAAATTAATGATTACAAAAAAAAAATTCAATTACCCATTCTTGCTTAGATTGTAGAAATGCAGTAAGTGTGTTGGGAGGGAAAAGAAATTAAGTAACAAAAAGATGTCATCTGTCAGATCTACTAGGGACCTAAGGGCAGGGACGTGCTGAGCCTTGCAGGGAATTTCCATTATAGTGCACCACTCCCTGCAGTCTGTGCTATGGCATCTGCAAAAATGCAATCTGAGCTTGTCTTTTATATCTAGCATATTTCTGACTACACATCTCATGTAAAAATGGAAGAGGATTTTCATATTCATAATAGATTACCAAATCAAAATCACAGAACTGTTTAGGTTGGAAAAGACCTTTAAGATCACTGAATGTAGTCATTAACCTAACACTGTCATGTCCATCACTCAGTTATTCAGAATAATTGGAATAAAAAGGCAAGCATTTTCACCTGCTCCTTCTTTTTCAAATGAGAATGAATAAATGGTGAACTCTACCTCACACTCACAATCAGAGAGGATTTTGTTTTAATCTCTGGTTCGATCGTACATGTGCACCCAACAGTCATTAGTTTTAGCATTGAATGCTTCTATATAGGTATAAAAATGAAAGTACGTGAGCTAAGTACTAGTCTCTCTGTTGATAGTGCTAGAAGACATAGTCAATAATAGAAACTGAACAGAAAAGCTCTGTAGTCAGGGTTGGCTTGATGCAGCAGAGAAGCCATGTCCTTTTAATCTGGTCCTTTAACTATTCTAAAGGGCAGAATGGTGGGCTGGCAAAGTATGTATTTGTCATCTTGTGGTAGGTGTCCGGAAGATCTCAGACGGAAACGCGAGGGGTGAAGAGGAAGGGAAAGGGGTGGCACGGGACAGAGTGAGAGGAGGTGCTTATGCCAGCAGATATAAGCACATAACATCAACAATAAAGCAGAAACTGAGCATCATCCATACCGTGTATGCAGTGATCCATTCCCCTCAGCGGTCGGTGAGCTGGGAGATCAGTCTGGACTGCCTGGTAGTGTTGCCAACAATGGCAACATCATCTCACAGCAGCTGTCCTCATGCGAATTAGGAATGACTTCCATAACATGCTTTATTCCTAGATAGTCTCTGCTAAATTGAAATAATTTTATACCCTTTCAACAACTCAAATCAAATTTTTTATTTCTTGTACATTGCAATAAAAAGAATGCAAAAATTACTGGGGTAAGCTTTCAGAAAATCACCAATGAACCACTTTATAAAAGAATGCTACCACATTGTCTTGAAATGCTTACTGGGCTTAGAACTTTGAATAACTATGGTTATTTTTTTTGTAAGAAGTGTGAGTTTAAATTGCTAAGCCCACTGAATAGCCAGCAATCATTAAAAGGTTTTCTAGTTTAATGGTGTTATTAATCTTCATGCTGTGAACTGTACTTGGCAGCAGATTTCTAATGTTTAAAAGATGAAAAATTTCTCATAGAAACAAAGAGTAATCTTCTGACATAGGCAATGTCTAACTCTTTAGTACTAGCAGCTGCATATTCGTTCAAGGGCTGTAGCAAAAGGATGAGACTGGAGAAATTTAATCTAGTAACAGCAGCAGGGGACTTGCAAAATGCTTTTTTTCCCATAGAACTGTATAAAAAACCAAAACAAACAAACTGCAGAGAGGAAGGTATAATCTATATAGCAGCACTAGCAATAACCGATCATTTCAAACAATAGTTTCTCCACCAATCTGATTCTGTTCATTTCTTTTTCCACATGAAACTATTATGTCCTGAACTCCTGTAGCAAAATAAGAAAACTAAAAACCAAACCCTGCATATACCAAAGTAGGTGTGAAGGACCAGAGTCAAATAATCATCAGACAGAGCCTCTGGTGCTTCTGCCATCACTATTTAAGAACAGAAGTTTGTAGTGTGTAGGAGGAGAT
Source organism: Urocolius indicus (assembly GCA_013401255.1). NCBI lineage: Eukaryota > Metazoa > Chordata > Aves > Coliiformes > Coliidae > Urocolius > Urocolius indicus. Next base: position 84,807 of record WBNH01009782.1, read on the forward strand.
GGAAGAGTAGGGCAAGATGGAGAAAACCATGCAGATCTCACAGACAGAGAAGGAAGACTGCCAGACCAGAGACACCCCTGCAGCCCATGGAAAGAGGGCAGGCTATCTCCCTGCAACCCAAGGAGGACAATGGCAGGACTAATGATTGCCAGAAGCTCTGGGAACACCCCATGACAGAAGGACTGAGTGCTCTGGACTCTGACCCAGAGGAAGGGGAGAGGAGCTGCAGCCATTGGAATGAACATACTTTAGATCGATCCCTGCAGCACTGTCCAGTGTGTAAGGGACCCTGTGCTGGAGCAATGAGGACCAGTGAGGATCCCATCTGCCTTGAAGAGAGACAAGTGGCAGGAGCCATGGGGAAAACATTAACTGAAACCCCCATTCCCTGTCCCCCTGCACCGCTCAGGGTGGGGTGTAAGAAACACTGGCATCAGGTGCTTGAGCCTGGGAAGAGGGGAAGGGTGAGGCAATGAGATCTTAGAGGGGCTGGTTGCACTTTTCATCATTCACCCTATTCTATATTGTTTTCAAATGGATGTTTTTGTTCAATATGTTTTTGTTCCTGGCAGATGGAATTAAGTTTCATTTTCTTCCCCAGGTCGAGTAGTCTTATCTATTCTGCCTGGGACCATAAGTGCTGAGTGAGCCCTTCCTNCCTCCTTGATTCAGCACAATCCCGCGGCCCTGATCTGTATCCTCTGGTGCCTTGCGCCGCCGCCACCACGGGCTCGTCCTCGCCTCGCCTTTACGCCGTGGGCTGCGTCGCCGTCGGTTTCTTCCCAGCCGACATCAGATTCCGGTGGAGCGACAACGGCAACAGGGACGTGGCCGAAGCCGCCACCGCCTCTTTCCCCTCGCTCCTGGCCGGCGGCGCCTACGTGGCCTCCAGCAGCTTGCGCCTGCCCTACGCCGACGGCAAGAGCCGGCAGCCATTCTCCTGCCGCGCCGAGCACCAGCATGGCCGCAGCGCGGTCAGCGTCAGCAACCCCAGTGAGTCTCCCCTCCCTCCTTCCCCTTCCCCTTCCCCTTCCCCTTCCCTTCCC
>WBNH01009787.1:0-33295 GCA_013401255.1 Urocolius indicus
GCAACACTCCAGAAAGTGCATTACAATCTCTAGGTATCAGGAGCTACATATGCAAAGGTTTATTATTAATCAGTAGCCATAATGACAGACTGAAGGAGCTAAAAAAAAGTAGTAGACAAAAAAGCCCCACTGATTAATATTTAAATATTTATAACAATAAAGTGGTGAACAGAAGTAGAAAAAACTTTTCTGAGTAAACTGGATCTTTAAAACCTCCTTCCTGTTACTTGTGCTCTAACAAATTCCTCAGGATGTGAGAATTGGGTTAGAATCTCCATACTGAATCCATTTCACAGCTGTCTTACTCTAAGATGAAGCTAGTGAGTTTGGATTGCTTTCTAAGTGCTGTAAAGATCCACTGTGGTGTTTGTTTGTAACAAAAATACCCCTCAACCAACTTACCATGATCTTATTGTTTTCTTCTTTATCTAAATATTGATCACTGAACATGTGGGAAGATCCCAGCGCTGCCAATTTTCCACCTTGACTCTATCAACAAAGAATATAATACAGCAAAAAATTCTTCCAAATCACACTTTGAGGCAACTGTTAATGTTGTCTAATTACACAGCGATTTAAAGAAACAGAAGATTTTGGAATAAGTAGTGGCAAAAGCACTTTCAAGCTTGGCAAGCTCACAAGAGCACAGCAGCATTCTAAGTGCATGTTGCCCTTAAACTCATAAACTTATTAAAAGCACTGATCTGCCTTTCATAAATGTAGACAGACAATTGACTGACAATCAATAAAACAAGAGAGAATATCATTAATAGCTGCATTTAGCTTACTTTTGTGGAAAGAGACATACTCTTTTCAATCATGTGAAAAAACAGTAGGTGAAATGAAGGCATTATAAACTTTCTGCAAGCCATTCTTCAGTGTTCAGAATGTAAACCTAGAGAGCAGTGACATGCAGCATGTCAATGCTGCACATATTCATGTCAGCTAATAAGAGTTTGATAATTTTATTATTTGTAAGATAAATGCAAAATGTGCAGGTCATTCTATTTTAATTTAGTTGAATTAAACATGCACGAAGAAGCATTCATGAAATCTCTTTGGAATTCTGCCTCAAGATTATCTCTTAATTCTTCCACAAGGACTTACATAAGAAATAGTAACTTTTCAACAGAACAAGAAACCCTGTAATGCTCTCTACACCAACTGTAAAACTCACAGCCTAATATAAACACAAATACTGCTGTAATGTATTTGAAGATACATCAATAAAGCTCCCGTTTAACAGATTCCTGATGTCTCATACTCCATGTTTTGCAAGGTTTTCACCTGAATTCTACATGCTTTACCCACAATAGATAACTGGGCAGCATCCTCTGCTCCAAATTTCTGTTGCTGTTCTTTATTGAACCTCCTTTTCACTAAAAAAGATCTTGGTTTTGTTCTACCAAGTTTCTCTGCCATGCTTAAGAGACAACCTCTGTCTCTGGCTTCATTGTCTACCCTCTGTCTATAACTTGCATGGAGTCAGGAAAAACGATGCCTTCTAATTGACATTCATGTCACCATCTCATAGCAACGGAAGAACTACCAGTACAATGTGTAGTGGTTTCCACTGCACAAACCTACTGCACTTCATTGATCAACCCATGCAAAACACTTCATAGAGGTGCAGTCAAGTTATATGGATTTCACTTACATCACAGTTGCTGTAACTGTTAGAATAAGATACTCTTCACCCATTAGGTGAAGCACATGAGATTCAACATAAACAGGCACAGTCTTGAAGCAAGAATAGCAATCAGCATGGCTATAAACCAGCAGAGTTAAGGCTTTATATAACTTAGATGACTTAAATAACAAAATCAGAACTCTATTATTAGTGCAAATAACATCAGTATGATCGTGGCTGCAAAATTAGGTATAAGTCCATGATTCCATTGGATCTATGTACAAATATTGTGCAGGTGGAGCAATTTTATTCTGTCTCAGGCAACTGCAGATAAAATGTGAGCAGGAAGTGTACTCTTTTAAGTTTCCTTCATGTTACTGTATTATCTTTGATTTATAGAGTTTATTTCAGACACAATATGGGTGGATGAAGTTGGGCATCCTCAGGAAACAAAACCTCCCTAACAAAGATACTAAAAAAACCCTCACAGTAGTGTTAGAAACTCATCTACTTAGTAAAAAATACATTAATGTGTTTACATTAACAAACAATATTAATCCTTTGTTTGTACCTGTCAACTACTACTAGATTTCTGAATGTTTTTTATAAAAACTGAGTGGGTAAGATAACATTCAAATATCTTCTGGTTCCAGGGTGACAGTCTTGTTCCTTAACTCAATGTGGCATGTTTGTGAAGCTGAAAATAATCTTACTAAACGATCACTAAAACAGTGGAAAGAAAACCCCAGAAAACCCTAAAAATACCCATCTGCCAACCAAGCAAATATATATAATCTTTGCTGACCACCAAATGAATTCTCCTCTGAACCTCATGCACAGAAGTTTTCCATAAAAGGTGACAGCATTCACGAGGCTCATCTGGAGTTTGCAGAAGCATCATAAATAAAAGTGGGTTTGTAAGTGTTCTCAGAAAATATACTCACAATTTTTGTGTGGGGTAGGGGGAGAATGGGTGATTTGTTAAATCCAGTCATACCTTATGCTGATAGAAAGCAAGAATAGGCCTGTTGAGTGGGAAGCAGACAGATCCTGTTGACAGAATAGCCACTGCTGGTTTCATCACATTCAGAGTGACACCAAATGGATAGAGGAAAGTGAGAGCTCTGCACGAAACAGAGAAACTCTGCAAGTGTCTGTATGTATCAGGTAGGCTGGACATATTTACAATATTCACCTGTCTGCCTAAAATGCAAACTGGACACCAAGAGGCATGCTTTTGAAAATTCAGATCATTATAACAATATTTCAGACTCTTTCTACTGTTTTTTCTTTTTTTTTTTTTTTTTTTTTTTTTTTTTCCAGGCTGATGATTTATCTTAAATAAAGAACAAAGAACACTCTTGATTTCTGTTTGTACATTCCTATACCTGTGTTTAACTCACAGATGAATACATATTCTGGAACAAAACTACACTTACATATTTCCTTGTAATGACCTACATGATCATTTGTTAGTCTAAAAACAAGCTGCAAGGAAGACTGTAAACGTTTCTAATTGTTTACAGAAAAGCTGTTTTCCTCTCAAAGTCTTTTCACTCCTCTGCAGCACAGAGAGATATAAAACTAAAAATTGCAATATCTTATCCTGGATTAAGACTCTTTAAAAAGATGTAGGGTTGCTCATCCATGCAGTCAGAACAGCTGCTATCCAGAGGTTATTTATGTTTACATTGTTTAACTGTATTTGAATACACACAGACTAGGGACAAACAGGATCTTGTCAAGAGAGGAATAACTTCCTTCAAAACCCATTATTTCTGCTCCTTTATTGGTTACTAAGCACCACTAACCAGATTCTCCTTTACAGATACAACCTCGAGGAGCAAGAAGCTGACATAAAAAATACATTAGGAAACCTCAACACAAGCAAAACACACTCCTCCTAGATTACAAACCTGGTAATTCCAAGTTATTCTAAATATTTTCACATCTGCTTCCTCAAAGGGAAACACTTACTGTGAGTCATGTCCACTTCCATCTTCATCTGTTGTTTCAAGCATCATTTTTCTTGCAGCTTCACTGATTCCCCTACAAGATGTCGAAAAGCAAAACTTACTGAAAACAACACAGATTCTGAGAGTTTACTGTAAGATTTATATACCCCAAATATTTACCTATTCAAAACTCCATCAGAGATTAGCGCTTCTTTTGGGTGGTGGTACTTGTAATACACATTTCGTACTACAGCATCTTGAAGCAAGGAAAAATAATTACATCTTAGCTGACAAGCAATGAAGAATGAGCTTAGCTCGGAGATTCCCTGAGTGTTTGCTTCTAACACCACAAAGGTGGCATGCGGCTCCCAAAAGAATTCAATTCAGCATTCCCCATGGTTTCCTTTTGGACATACAGATTTAGAACAGGAATATATTTTAAAGGTCAAATCAAACCATGAAAAATTAGCACATCTCCATGTCTTCTGCAAAGCACAAGAGGCAGAAGGATGACCGACCCAGCATCCAGAAGTATGTATGATGTTTTCATACATCGAGCATAACGAATCAAATACTGTTGATGCAAAAACGGTCACAGCCTAGATAGAAATGCCACCAAAAGCCTTACAAATATTTTAGGTACACTAAGACACAGTTATTTTGGATTTGGATTTTTTTCCCACATTGGCAGTACAAAACTTAGTGAGTGTCATTTTATTGGTCTGCTGAAGTGATACTATGAAGTGATAGAACTCACTAAAAACCCATGGAAAATATTTTAAATGACAAGTTTTTTAACCAAGAAATGTCACTAGAATTATTTTGTTGTTGTTGTTAGTAAATACCATTAAAACTAACAACTACAGCAAAGGAATAGAGATGGCTGAGTTATCAAAGCACTCTGTCCATGGGAAGCCCTGGGTGTTCTCTAGTATTACAATGCCTATATACATTGATTTCAAGAAAGTAAAACACCTCTTACATCAAAAAAAGTACTTTGTTGAGAGGAATCTGCTTGGCTTATATCAACAAAAGCTGAACCTGCTCTTCAGATTTTGCTGAAAACAGTTTAACATAAAGTATCAGTCCCATTACCATTATTGAAAACGATCCCATATTCCTCTAAGAAAAAGTTAATATTTGTGCCATTTCGGGACTCTCCACCTTCTCTTAACATCACCAGGATGGCTCCACCATCCTCCAGGAATTTCTTCAGAACCAAAAACTAGAAAACAACAAAGATCCAGAAAAAAAAATACATGTGAAAGAAGCTTCACACAGCACTGCAGCAATTTATACTGAGATGAGGAAAAAGGTAGTACAGTAGGAAAGCAAATAGGTGATGCTCGGGAGACTGGAAGATCTTTCTTATGTGGAAAGGCTGCAGGACCTGAGGCTGTTTAGCCTGGAGAAGACTGAGGGGGAATGTCATTGATACCTGCAAGTACTTATAGGGTGTTTGTCAACAGACACTTTTTTCTGTGGTCTTCAGTGACAAGACCAGGGGTAATGAACAAAAGCTGGAACACAAAAAATTCTACTTAACTGTAAGGAAAAACTTCCGTACTGTAAGAGTGAGGGAGTTTCAGCCCAGGCTGCACAGGGAGGGTATGGGTGCTTCTTCTCTGGAGGCTTCCTAAACCCACCTGGACACGTTCCTGTGTGACCTGATCTAGGAGGACCTGCTTTAGCAGAGGGGTTGGACTGGATGGTCTCTAGAGGTCCCTTCCAACCATTCGATAGTACATGACTGACTATTTGCAATTAACTTGATCCTATGAGAAAAGCATTCAAATTTCAATACGTGTAAATGCCTTTTAAGCAGTACTATTGTGAAGTCTCCTGTGTTGTTTGTTTCTATTTTGCATTGAGCAGATCTTATGATTAATTTGCAGTTATTGACTCCTTACCTCAGCAGCACTGAACTTTTCCCTTGGCCCTGCCGTAATCCACAGTTTCACCCCACACAGTTTCTCGGATGTGATCTCATCTTTTAAGCTATGAATAGATGAATAAAGATACATGTTATTCTTGGATATATTCCTGAACCACAGTTTTCTTTTTGAAGGACTGGCGAAATAAGCACAAAGCAAATCAGTCACTTCACATGCTTTTATCTATGTTTTTATACCAGTGACAACTCAAGTAAAAATCATCCTTACAGATTTCAACCTACTAAAAAGCAGTGTCCCCCTAACAAGTTACTGTGAGATCAAGAATGAGCATAAAGCATTAGGAAAGTATTAAACTTTCCATCCCATGAGCTGACTCTTATTGCTTTTTTTTTTTGTATTCAAACTCCAGATAGACTCCAATCAGGAGTGCCATCCTTACAACTTATGCTCTCTCTCTTCTATAGATAAGACAGCCGGCAGCTCCAAAGACAACCACGCACAGCATCCAAGAGTGAAATTACTAATGGCGCAGAGCACCATTGATGCAAAAGAGATCTTAGCTTATGATACACATTCCCAAAGACAGTTTGGGCGTTTAACGCAAACCACACGCAAGCTATCAGTATCTCTCTACGGCTGGCAGGTGACTCCTGCCCTACCCGTGGGCCGCTCAGGGGTGACGGGAGAGCACCCCAGCCCTTTCACCAGGGCGCAGGGCTCTGCCTCGCACACGGGAGCGATGAGCACAGCCCGGGAAGGCTGAGAGAAGCCTCCCCTCCTGTCACCAAACGACCCTCAAACCACAGGAACGCGGCTTCCTGCCACGCCAAGCCCCAGAACCAGATCCATCCCTCACCTCTGTATCTTCCAGTTACCGCGAAGCCTTTTCCGCAGGGATTTGTAGCTACCGGCCAGAGTGAAAGCCTCCCCCTTGGACGCATTGAAGGCTACGGCGTTCCGCAGCTGCGCCCCCTCCATGGGGTTACCCGGGGACTGCGGCGGGCAGTGAGCTCGGGAGCGCGCGGCGAGCCTCCGGCGCTGCCGCTGCCCGGCGCAGGGCGAGCCCCGGCAGCCGCCCCCGTCACCGCGCCGCAGCAACGCGCCGGCCGCAGGGCGCATGCGGGAGGCCGCCCCCTGGCCCTGCCCGGCGAGGGGCGGCCGCTCCGTTGCCCGGGAGGAGGGGACGGGGCGGAGGCGGCGCGGCTGGGGTGGGGAGCGGAGGCGGGATCCCCGCTCGGCCGCTGCAGCCGGCTCTGGGTCTGTCCCGCCTGGAGCGCGGCCCCAGCCCTCGCCTGTCGGTGTCCCCGAGCACGCCCCGGGGCCGTCAGTCAGATACCGCCCGGGGAACAGGTTCTTGGGCCCCGATAGAATAACACCCCCTCCTCCCCAGCTTAAAAGAGGGAGTTTCTGTTTAACTCACCTAACTGACTTTATGCATGGCGGCAGCTTTTGGGGTAGAGCAGCTCTCGCATACACCCATAACCCTGCTTTACCGCCCCCCCCCGCCTTGCCTTAGAAAAGACAGATGAACAGAGACCAGGGTCTGCACTTTAATATAAACCACATCATATTTCTGGTGACTTTAGGAGGTACAAGAAAGTTTGATGCCAATTGGTCCCATACAAGCTTCCCAACAGCATGAGCATCAAGGCCTACACAGGTTCTTGTTTATTCTGTGGGGCAGTTAGGGCTGAACCCTTTCCTCCTCCCCCCAGGAACACAACACAACGGCTTTAAAAAAGCAGGAAGTGACATTCAATGAGTACACCAGCCTTTCACTCAAGGCAGAATAAATAACTGTACTACGTGCTGCTGCTGTCCCTCTCCCACATGCAAGGGCTCAGCGTGGCTGGCCTCTCCCAGCACAAGGTGCAGAGCTGGGCTGGCTCCTCCCGCTGGTGCTCGAGGCAGTAGTGCTGGTGTGCCTGAGGCAAGTCAAGCACGTGGTGTGGAAGGTTCTCCCCCAGCCCTAAACTGGATTGGGCCACAACCTTATTTCTATTTTGCCAAGCAACCCCACATCTTCCCCATCCATTTGATCTGGTATTTTTTTGCACACACACTTGCTCCTCCATTACAGCATCCTTGTTGCTTCAGCCTCTCAGCCCTGGACCAGGGAAGACATGATCCACTCACCTTGGGGAGGGGACCATCTGGCATGAAAGGTCACAGCACAGTTCTGGATCTAGACCCACAACTGCCTTCAAAGCAACAATTGATGAACTGTTTCATCAGCCCAGATCGGTCCTGTCACAGTCCACTTAAAGCAAGGAAGTGTGAAGTGTTTCCCCTCTCTGTTGTGGAGGGGAGGCAAAGCAGTTGGACATAGCTGGACAGAGTTGGCTCCACCAAAAAAGAAGTGTCTGGTTATAGGGACACAGCTGTTGATGTGGGTGATGGTACATACCTCAACCATAAATACAACCATAGAGTGAACGCAATCCTCCCAAGTGGCACAAGACACTCAAGGAGTGTCTCTGCCTGCCAGCAAAACAGGCATTTAGAGGAAAATCCAAACAGCAAGATTTAAGAGCTCTGTCCCAGCCCAGTTAGTTAGTGTATTATTCCCAATGTCCTTAAATCATGAGCAAAGGACAGCACCAATCCTTTCAAAAACAAAAGCACAAACATAAAACCCATTCAGTTAAAAAAAAACCTGGCTTCCCAAAGCCTTGATAAAACCTAGATGCCTTCTTCAGTTGGTGCATAAGAGAATCCTAAAAATGCATCTGAGGCACTGGAGCTGCTGGCTGCTAGGTCCGGTGTGCGGGTGATGGAGGCAGAGATTGCTTCTTGGGTGAACTCTGGGTCGAAGTGCCGCAGATCAGCTGGACCAGCCTAAGCCAAGGAGCAGAGAGGCACACAGTGATTTCAGGCGAGCAGATCCCAACCAGTCCCTTGTGTTTAGATGGTCTAACAGCTGTTCTTCCAAAAGCTTCATCACCACTGCATTTGCAGTTCCTAACCTGCCCTTCAGCATCCCTCAGTCAGCATAAGACCCCTGGAGCAGATTCCTTGTTCCATTACGTAACAGGTACCAACAGAAACACACGCTTACCACATTGGGGTTAAACGGAGGAGTAATCCTCTTGTGGTATAAGTCATCCCAGTTTATTGGGCTGAAGAATACGTGGTTCTTTATCTCAAGCTGCAGAGAAAGCAGGGGGGAAAAGTCAGTCTTCTGTCAATTCCTTTTCCAGAGCCTGACAGCTGCCCTCATAACAATACGTGGTTAAAGCAAGACTTGGAGCTAGCACATACCTATGTAGCAAACCTTAGTGCAAGAGGGTCATGAAGGGGAGTGACACCATGCTGGTGTCCTAGCTTGTCACCAACACCTTGAATCATATTGTCTGCCTTTGAAAATCCAAGTCAACCCAATATGTCTTTTTTAGGGGGCTGAATGACATTAGCACGCACAGAAAGATTTTTCCAAGGCAGTACTGTTACGAAAGAAAGGCTCAGAATAGAAAAGTTTCCTATCCATCCTCCCTCCTGATCCTAATGGAGGCAACCTACAAAGTCTGTCTTGGCACCCAGCCTCCTCTTCTGGTCCTTGTGGAGAAGGCCTTGGAGGATGTCACAAGCTGCCACTGTTTTGGTTCCTTGGATCTGGAGTGGCTTGTGCAGAATGTTGTCATACATCTGAGACACATCCCGGCTGTAAAAAGGAGGCTAATTTGAAAGAGAGGAGAAGCAGCCAGGTAAAACATGAGCTACTATAAAGCACCATATATCATCAAAGTAACAGCTGTGATATCAAACATATCTGTCTGTTTGAAAGGCAATGGTATGACTGAAACAGGTCATTGAATTCAGGTACCATGTGAACACCAGACCAACCTCACATCACAACTTGCATATATAGCATAAAACAGTCAGCTTCTAAACTTACCAGCCCAAACAGCATCTCATACAGAACTGCTCCTAGGCACCACCAGTCTACTGTCCTGTCATATGGCTGCTTCTTTAGCACCTCAGGAGCCAAGTACTGGGAAAAGTCAGAAGTAAATATTGAGTCACAGTTATAGAGGAAAGTCTTTGTCCTCAACATACAAATCTGTCTGAAGTTCAAACAGAGCAAATGTCTTAGTAAGCACACAGGTGCATTTCCTACTAAGCTGAAATACATCGCTCTGAAGCAAGTGGAAAGATGCCTACTAAAACCTCCAAAGTGTTTTTTCTGGGCTACAGAAGGTTCCTCTTCCTCTGGAGATCCTGTACAAGGACTTGCCATCCTCCACAACTTGACTAGCAATCTTGTGCTGCACTGACAGGTTACACCTCCAAGAGGCTCCTGTGCTTCTGAGAAAGCTGCACTTTTCAGTCCCAGTAAGTCTGTCCAAAGCAGCAAAACTACTAATCACCACCAAGCTGCACACCAAGGCTGGTCTCACACAGAATTACCTGTGTACTATCAGGCTCCTCGTGTAGGGCAGGAAAAACATAACACACAAAACCCACAAGGTCAGACATTCCTATTTGGTTTGTGCTGTATTATTGCACCAGTGAGTCACCACTGAAAGCAGAGGGCTACCCCTACAAGATTCCTGCCCACTTCTTCTAGGCTTGAATACTGAAAGTTATCTTTACAGACCCTTCTTCAAGCTGCCCAAGGAAGGGCAGCAGGATAGTTGTATTACCTAGACCAAAGGGCTACCAAAATTCCCTGCTCAGTAACAGACAGGGAAAAAGCCTCCAAGCCAAGTTTGAGATAGGTTTTAGCATTGGAGAACAGGCACTTCCTCCCCTCTGAGAGTTCACATTCCAGAAGAGAGTCTAGTCTTCTCTGCACAGGGCGTTTTGCAGCTGCTGCACACCAAGGACATTCAGAAAGGCACAGCAAGGTCCTGCATATGTCAGTACCAACAGCCTCCCTGTTCTGCAGCTCCAGGGTATAAGAGCAAGCAAACAGCCTGCTTACAGGCTTTCTCATGGGCTCCCAGGGTCAAGGTTGTCTCCACAGCCATCTGGAACAGCCCCAGTTTCACAGGAGTAGCAATTTCCAAGCACAGGGATCCCTGCCCCAGATAGCACAGCAAATTTAAAGTACTAATCAGCTGTTACAGGTAAAACTGTCTCTGCTGAGTAGGGAATGCCTTATCTGAACTCCAGCTTCACCCTAACAACCTCAAAGAGCCCAAAATGGTCTAATTCACAGAGCCTATATCTTGAGATGCTGAGCACCCATACAAGCCTAAGATCCAGAGCACCAATTGTCTGGAGGCTTTCAGTCTCCAGGTCATAGTGAAATCTCAGCATGTGCTGTACCTCAGGAGTGCCACAAAAAGTAGACGTTGTCTCTTCTTGCTCCATTCCTTCTTTGCAGAGTCCAAAGTCAGTCAATACTATGTGCCCCTAAGGAAGAGAGAAATTTCAGCTTGACCCACTGTCTAGAGAGGAGACAGGATTTCCAACCATTTGCCTTCACATCGCAACTCATGTACATTTTAGTTCTCTACTGCTCCTCTTCTTACCCTCGCTCACCTTCTGGACATCTTCTAGTACAAGTACAGAGGTCTGTAGAAAAAGAGTCTGGATTTCTGGTTTTTTTGTTGTTGTTTTTAATTTGTCTACAATGCATGGCTATGAAGAGACATAGCACTGTTGTGCTTTGTCACTGCTTTAGCCCAGATACAGTCATACCAGAGTAGCTGCAGTGACTTGCTCTTAGCAGTCCATGATCCCTTTCCCACAAATCAGGGCTGTTGGGAATGAGACAAGAGGGGCACAAGTGTGCAGCTCTGCAGAATGTTGCCTAACTCCCTCTTGCAGGATCTGCACAAGAAATGTAGTGGTGCATACATGCAAAATCTATACAGTGAAGTGAGCTATAGCCCCAGTTGCAGAACCACAGTCCTCTGTTAACGGGCCTGATGCTTTTAAAGCCAGAAGGAAAGCAGCACAAGCTCCAAATATACCTGGCAATCCAGGAGAATGTTCTCAGGTTTTAAGTCCCTGCAAAACAAAAAGTGCTTGTTTGAGCAGGTTTGGACTGACATTTAGAAAAGCCAGATCTGAAACAGCATCAGCTAAGAACAGAAACTAACAAAACTTCCCAGTCCAGTTCACCAGCATCTTCCCAAACTGCAGATTCCCATCACTGTTGGGAATTAACAACATACACATATGCAACTAAAGACTGCTGTCATACAGGATCAGGTGTAGCCCTGCATTTCCCTTCTTATTCATGCATAAGTTATTGCCGAGACAATTCCTTACTTATTTAGCCAGGTTTATTTAGGATCTTTACATTTAACCATTCTCTCTCCTTCCCATTATCACTCTGGGAGTACACAGCACTTCTCTTGCAGGATAAAGTGCCAGCAGCACACTATCTTCTCTGGGGTAAGAGATTCACCTACTCCAGTCCTGCATTTTGCAGAGCTCCAGTGAAGCAGTTTTCCTCTCCAGCACTGCACATTGCCTGGCTGGGCAGAATTGGTGCCCCTGTTCTCCCCAGCAGGACACATCTCACCTGTAAATGATGTTTAGGGAATGCAGGTACCCAATGGCACTGGCAACTTCTGCAGCATAGAATCGGGCCCGGGGTTCACGAAAACAGCGTTCCCTTTGCAAGTGGAAGAAGAGCTACAAGCAGATCATAAGGCTGATCATTTCTAGAAAGCTAAAGGACATCTGGAGCAAACTTGAAAGACAGCTACTCAAGTGAAAACCTCATTGCAGCAAGTAGCAGATGAACAGGAATAAATAAGCACAAACCAAGTGACTTCAAGCAATCCAATCACTTCTCTAGAAATGGCTTCGTTTGTCCTCTTATGTCACAATTTTTTTATTTCTTATCTGTTTCTGTGCTCACTGCCACCCACAGGTCCATTATAGTGATAGTGTGGCCATTAGAACTGCTACATGCACAAAGCTGAACCCACTAAGACTCCCAACATGAATTCTATTTGGGCAAGACATCCATTTCCACAGTATCTCCCAGCCAGTTTCAGATAGCATAGAAAGACAGCTGAAAAGAAAAGCTTCCACAGGACAGAAGAGGTCTAGTATGTAGCATCATCCAAGCACTACATTAGGATCCAGAGATGGCCCACAAGTAGGTTTTTACCTAAAGCTCACCAACTCACTCCTAGCTGGTCCTTGCCAGCCACCTAAGCAACCTTATACCTCTATATTATCTTCTGACAAGAAACTAAAGCAGCTTGTATGGAAAGGACCAAACAGATGATTAAAACACAGCTTGCCAGGGCACTCACCTCTCCTCCATTCACATAGTCAAGCACAAAGTACAGCTTCTCTGAGGTCTGGAAGGAGTAATGGAGTCCTACAAGGAAGGGGTGCTTAACATTTTTCACGAGCACATTGCGTTCTGCCATGATGTGGTTTTGCTATCAAAAAGCAGACAAAACTTTAGAGTTTCAGGCAAGATTTCAGTAGGGACTCACTGCTGTTTAAAACAGATGGAAGCTGGAACTCAAGAGGATCTTTTCCAGCCTCAGGAGAACCACAGTTCAGCCCCATCTGGACCACTCCCTCCTATATGACCTGAGTCATCTCGGTTCCTCTCCACATTCCCCTGATACAGAGAAATGTGTTTAACATGGAAGTTGCCTGTGTGAATGCCAGCCACAAGAGACCTCAATTGCATTACCAGGATAGCTCATACACTGACCACTAGTTGCAGAACTAGCTAAAGAGAACAGACGTACCTCCTTTTTCTTTAGGATGGTTTTCTTATGCAAGACTTTCACTGCATAAAATGTTCCATCACACTTGCGTTTGGCCAGGAGAACCTGCAACAGAAGGTCCCAGACACAGGTTTCAGTCTCACCTTCTGCTGTTTGGTTAGTGTTTCCTCATTAGCTCAACGATGTATAACTTTGTGAGTGGTTATACACAGAGCACAGCTTCAAAGGAGCAGGTACAAAGTTTTAAAGACTAAGCTCCATCCCTCTCGCTTCTCATTGCTAGGAAAAAAAAAGGGCAACACCTTCTTGAACCATCCCTTACACACCCAATAGAAACTAGTTTTGGAGCATTTGGAAATAGTAAAGATCCACTTTAAATGGGACTATCTCAGAAGGTACAGGTTTGTCTGAAGGTCATCTGCCAGCTGAACAAATCTGAAGCTTAGTTGGAATCAAGTACTGCCCCTCACCATCACCACCCTGAGCATAAAACACCTCACACTTCTCACCTTAGAGAGACTGCAGGACAGACGTGTGCTCTTCCGATCTGCCCCTCACCATCACCACCCTGAGCATAAAACACCTCACACTTCTCACCTTAGAGAGACTGCAGGACAGCTCAAAGGAAAAAAGGACTAGGAAAAGCCTATCTGAGGTCTTATCTAATCTCAGTCTTACTCAGGCCAAACTCCCCAGGAGAGGATCAAGCAAAGGACACAGCTAGAAACTCCTTCAGCAAGAAGTTCCTTTCCAAGCTGCCTCTCAAGAGCTACAGCTCACCCATCCAAACCCACTTACTTTTCCAAAGCTTCCTTTGCCAATAACCTTCAGGAAGTCAAAGTCTGTTGGCTTGGCACTGATAAAGCAAGAATAAAACAAGTTAAAGTTACTGGAAGAGAAACATGTAACAGCAACATTACCAGACTCCCTTCTTGGAAACACAAGTGTTTGTGAAAGGGATTAAAGGGCACTGAACAGATGACCTTTGCTCCCAGCAAGCAGAGGATTCACACTGGGTATGTCACTGAACTCAGCAGAGGATGAGCAATCCCTCAGCAACCCACCTGCTGAACACAGCAGCAGGTGACAGTACCTATCAGGACCAAGCAGCATCTTTACAGAGGACACAGCTTATCCTCCTTTCTAGAGAGACAGTCAGGAAAACAGCAGTGATGAGGATATTCCCTTACTACCTCTCAAGAGAGATGGGACAAGAGGCTTCAGATATGGACAGGAAAGGATGATAATGGTAAGATACTAGCTATAGCCAAGTGTCTTGAAAACTAGTGTCATTGGTGACACACAGTATCAAAGGCCAAGTAATGTAATTGTCAGGACTTTGGCAGATACCACCCATAGAAGACAGAGACCAACTGCATTCCCCAGCCTTTGCAAGGAGCTTACTTTGGGTTAGCGGAGGGTCCAAGGTTGATGTTGTCAGTTGGTGCTGGAGGCTAGAGGAGACAACAACAATATTACAAGAACCATGCTGCAGCTTATGCTTTCCATTCCCCAATGCAGCATCACTTGCACAGAGCCATTGATAAATTCCCCTCTGCAAGAGGCACTGGAAAACTTCGAAGTGATTGGGAAAGTGAGAATAGAGCTATGCACTAAAGCAGTATCAGCCTCAAGCTGAGGGCTGTACTGATCTAAAGTCTGTGCTGAAATCCTCATCCCACCATTATAGAGAAAAAGTATTAAGTGCTTAGTACTATTCATCACAGTACTGAGACAAGGTGAGAAGCCCTGTGCACAACTCAGAGGAGCACTCTTGCAGCAGGACATCAGCATCCTCCTGAAACCTGCAGCCTTCTGACTACTCCTATTAAGCATCACAAGTGCCAGTCTAGAGCCCTAAAAGTGCCCTTACATGTGCCCAGCACCACAGAGGTGTTGCCTCTCTTCCCAGTGAGAAGTGGGTACATATACATGTTTTTCCTTCTCTTCTTACTCAAGGATTCAGCCCTTCTCCAGACTCTGGAAGCATTATGCCTTGTCCAAAATGCTATATAGGGCCTTTTTGCTCTCCACTTTTCTCCACCCAGCATCATCCACAGAGACAAGGTCATATTAAGACTAAGCAAGCTAATGCAGGCTCTCCTCCTTGCTTCTCCTACAGGCATCAGCTCCTCTCCTTATCTCAAAGGTGAGGACTTGCTGGCTCAGAGCCATGATCTCACCTGGGTGCTTTTGTCCGGGCTCCTGGAACGATCCATTAAAAGAACAACTCGTTCAGCACTTGAGGAAAGAAGAGTAAGGCAGTATTGAAAACAAAATCCAAGAGAGAAACAGCATTACACCATTAACTTGCCAGGAACCAGCACAGAATCCAGAGCATTCTCCTCTCCATCACAGGAGAGCTCAACCGAGTTGCCCAGCTACCTCTTTGGTAACACTGCTGCTTCTAAGGGGTGGAAGCTCCTCTGGGGGAGGCAGGGACAGGGGGTACATGCTGACAGGAGATGGAGGGAAAAGGTTCTTGGGTGCACAAGTGATTTGAACAAGCACAGGCACATTAAATACCTCAGTATAGCAGGAACTGGTCAGGCCACCAACATGTGAAGACCAGAACAGCCCCTGCAAAAACCACATAAGGGCCAGACGAGGCTGCAGCCCTCCTGGTCATAGCCAGGCTCCTCTGGAGGCAGAGGCAGTCCCCACCCCACTGCACAGGGATGCTGCAGCACCCAGCCCTGAAACCCAGTGAGTGTGCCCACAGGCTGGCCAGAGAGTCCAGCAACTAGATTCCTCCAGACCAGGGCAGTTAGGGGCTGCTGACTTTGCAGGGAAGAGGGGCTGGCCATGACAGCCAGGGCAGGTTTGATGAGCAGAGGCATCAAAGCAGACCTCTCATTTATTCAGTGCAGCTGCTGCTGGGGTGGAGAAATTGGACTTGAACAACACTTGTTGGTTCAGATCCACTCTGCTCAAGCATCCTCAGGGAGGGATGAGTCCTGAGACCCCCAGGGACCTTCCCTTGGATTTTAAAGATTCCTCCATGCTCCTTGCAAAACCCAGAATTAAAGAGATGACGGAGGGAAAAACAAAATCCTCTCCATACAGCTCTGTTCCTTTCTCCCCTGCCCCAGAGAGCTTTGTCTGCTTCCCCTCAGCCCCACCAAGCTCTCGTACACCACAAGGAGACTCTAAAGGCTCATCCTCCAGCCACCCTCCACCCTGCCACTTCCAAAAAGGAGGCCCAAAGATCCCATCAACATCACCCCCCACCTCACCTGTGGGTGCTCCTCCTCTCTGCCCTCATCCACCACAAGACCCACAGCCATCCCAGAGCCTCCCTCCTCCAGAGCCTGGCTGACCATGGCGGGAGATGAGCTGTCGGCAGCATCAGGCACTTGCAGCTGTCCCCAGGGCCTGCCCACATCTGGCCAGTGCCAGTCAGCTCCATTCACCGCCCAGCCAGCCCAGGCTGAGCTTTTAAAGGGGTCTCATCCCACTGGGAGGCTTTCATACTCACTACGAGCAGAGCCTGGAGCCAGAGGCCTTGATGGTTTGTTCTATCCTCTCACGGCTGTGCTTGATGAGTTCTGGGAGGAGGCACCAAAGCTGATTAGCTGGCAGCGTGATCGTAAGTGCACAGAGGCATGTTTGTTCTTTATTGACCTTGCTCTTCTTTCCATAGCCACCCTCCTCCCCCTTCCACCCACATACTAAAATAACCAGGAAGTTATAGGAACCAGGACAGTTCCCCTTCCAGCCCTGACAGGAGCCCTCAATAGCTCACAGGACTGGGATAAGTGCCACAAAACAGACACCCTCTCTCCCATGGCAGAGGGGGCTTGGGCTAAAGCATCACTATCCAGTCTCTCTGAGCCACCCTTGGGTCCCCAGGAGGCACAAGGAGAGTGCTCAGAAAGATAATGTTGTATTGGTATCCATCACACACTTGCCACATCCTTTTCCCCCTTCCAACTGTTCAGGGCCCTACAGGAGGTAAACCAGTCCTCACATCACAGCAAGCAAGCAACTTGCCCAAGGACACACAGCCAGTGTTGGAAGCTGGGATTCCCACCATGGAGCATCCTTGCAACTCTGCCATGCAGGCAGTTGCCACCACTGATCATCATCATCACCAACTCTCCCTCTGCTACAAGGCAGAGACCTAAGCCTGTATCCTACTACACCAAGTGAGCAAGAGAAAAAGCCTGAGCAGTGTAACCTGTACAGAGAAGAGCTCCTTGTTTTGCATAGTAGTAGACAGCAAAGATATTTTAAGACTTAGTTTTACTCCCTGACTGTGCCCCAGCTTTCCTACTAGAGGGAAAGAAATAATCAAAACAGTCACAGAAACATCTCCATACAAAAAAAAAAAAAAAAAAAAGAGAAAGCCTTTGTAGACACAAGTTGTCACCCTGGAATAGGTCTTCTACAGACCAAGGAATTGGCAGCACCAACTGCCAGAACCTATCTCCCTGGGTAGAGTTTGTAGCACAACAAGTTTTGAGGTAAACACAAGCCCACCCTGAGCCCTTCCTCCATGGCTCTTAGGATCTGACAAATGGAGGGACTTGCACACTTCAGAGAGCCACTGAACTGAGCACTACCACCAGTTCTGGGATCTGGACGCAGAGCTGATGAGGAGCACAAGAGAACCTCAACAGGCTGTGGTTTTAGAGTTTCTGAATGGATATGAAAGGGAAAGCAGGAATTTAAAGAAAAACCCTCAAACCATTAACTGAGTGAGCTTACATCATCAGGCTGGTGAGACCCTGACCTTGTCTGATACATTGCCCTGCAGCTGGTACAAGACCTTGTCCCAGCAGGCACCCACCAGTAGGGACAGCATGCAGGCAGCACCTAGACAGATCAATCCTCTCCTCCTCCCACTGGCCTGACAGTCTGGCTCACCAAGGTTTACTGAAGGTCATCCAACAGCTGCCTTGGGACTGCATCTGTCCCAATATCACGGTCACAGCAGAAGGCCATTGACCTTGCTTGTCTTGGAGCTGGCAACACTCACTCCAGGCTCATGCCAGGGGCTGGCCAGCGTAGGTGTGTGGAACAAGACCCAAGCTGCAAATGGCAGCAGTGAGGGCTCTCACCTACTGCCCAGTAGCCTCACACCAGAGAAACCCAAGCAAACCCACAGTTTAACACCTCCATGCACGTGGCTGCATCAGGTGGGACAACCTGTTCTTTACAAATCTGATACCACAAGCTTGGGTTTTGGCCTCAATGGCATCATTCTGACCCCAGACTTGGAAGGAAAATGACTCAGGCACAGGTGGGCATGTCACAGCTTGGGTAGCACATGCCTAAGCCACAGAAACACATCCATCTGGCTTGGAGGTCTCTGCTGACAGCATAGGATGCAGGACAAGTTCCCAACTTGCTCCGAGGGGTTTGGACAAGTCTGTTTTACCAAGGGCTCCACAGCCTGCAGCTAGGCAGGACCATCACTGCCAAACAAAGGC
The DNA here is from genome assembly GCA_013401255.1 of Urocolius indicus. NCBI lineage: Eukaryota > Metazoa > Chordata > Aves > Coliiformes > Coliidae > Urocolius > Urocolius indicus. The sequence goes on from WBNH01009787.1 coordinate 18,571, forward strand.
TGCAGAGCTCTGCCAGGGCCACAGCCTGTCAGCCTCTTCATGCCCCCTCCACCAGCCCCATTCTAACTCTACTGATTCTTTGCTAGAACTGAAGCTACTCAAAAGTCCCTGCTGACTGAGGGCAGAGCTTTCCAGGGTGCTTTCATTAAATGTACTTGCTTTGAGGCAAAAGTCTCTTTCTGCACTCAAGCACCATGCACAATTTTAGGATATGTACGTCCCCATCCCAAATCACTTTCTGTACAGGCTCAGGGCCACCTTCTCCCAGCCTAAAGACACCTTCAAAGCCAAGTTAGTTTCTGGTTTAAATTTCCTGAACAGTCAAATAGGCTTTTTCTTATCACTAACAAACTCTACTCCCCCTAAAGAACAGGGATTTCCTGAGCATTGAACAACAGAGCCAGAAATAGGTCATGAAAATACACTGGAATCCTTGGTTATACATGCCTGGCTGCATCCCTCTTTATGCCTGCTGGGGCAGCAGGGATGCTACAGGCATGGCAGGGGCCACAGAGAGCATCACCAAGCAAGTCTAAGAGTTTCCTGATCTAACGTGACTATTACACACCAGCAACAAAAACCACTGCATTCACACCTTCCTTAATCCTTAAAGACCATTACACTCCCAACACCTGGACCACATGCATCCCCCCAAGCAGCAGGCACCCACTCTCACAATGTAAAGCTGCTACTTACAAGTTGGAGCAGTTACTGCAGTTAAATCTCTCCCCTCCAAACATCCCTCAGTAACACACGTTTTCTTCCCAGCACAGCACAAGCAGCTCTCTCCTTCCTTCCTTCCTTCCACAGTTCTGCCAGTGGTGACCCACATTCCCATGCTAGCCCAGCATTATTTGCTACAAACACATTACTAATGCAACACGTACCTTGCACGGAGAGGCAACCTCATAAACTCGTCATCTGCAAGCTGCCTCCCACCCTCTTCCCTGATGTCACTGCTCTCAGCATCATTTCCTACCTAACCTAGATTGCAAACCCCTCTGTGCAAGTGCCTTTTCCTCTCCTACTCTAGGAAGGGCTAGTTGCCAGCATAGAGAGACAAAGAGGCCTGGCAGGCTGTCACTGGGACAGCAGGCCATGTTTTGGAAGAAGCAGAGGGTTTGGAGGGGCATAGCTGAGAGAGAGGTACATAAAGCAGCCCACTGCTTTTACCCAGCCCAGGGGCTGCATGCAGTAGAGGAATAAAATGCCTCAGTTTCAGCTCAGGAGGAGCACAGGGGACTCCTGCAAACACCTGCTTTTACTGACCAAAGAAAAGAAAATAAACAACAAAAAGACCTCAAGCTTTCCTCTGCCAGGTACCTAAGACATAGCTCAAGGCCCACACAGAACTCTACTTTCATTCCCATTAAGGCACTACAGCACACAGTAAGTCCAGGAAGAGGTTAGGAAAGAGCTTCGTCACTTGGCAAAGCTTTCTTATCTGTCCTTTACAGAGCTCCTGACTTGGTCTAATTTTCTTGTGCAGATCCTTTCCCCTATACTTCAGGACACCACAAACCACAGCAGGAACCCCAGCCAAGCAGCCCTGTCTCTGAACAAGTGGGAATCCAGAGACAAACAACCCTCCAGATTTTAAAGTACTTGCAAAGGTAGGAGAAAACAGCAGGTAGCTAAAGGACACAGCATTTGGGGAAAAAAAATAACCTCAGAGGTGAGAGCAAAACATCAAACCCACCTGGGAGCACTTCTACAGCCACAGGTTGTGTCCTGAAGCACAGGAAGCAGTCCACAGCTGATGAGCACAGAGACCCCTCATTCTCCATACTTCCAATCTTTGCACTAGCCCACCCTGCCCCTGACTGAGCAGCAACCCAAGGCTTTTCCCTAAAATTCAGAGGAGAAGAGTTTTGCTTCCTACAGCAGCTCATTTAGCCCCTGAATACAAACAACTCACTCTCTGAGACAATTCATGTCAGTGCTGCTTCCTCACTACAGCCCTTTAAAGAGAGCTGGGAAAGATCATCAGCTGCAAAAAATGAAGAAACACCTGCTAGATTAACTCAGAGAGTAAGAATGTAGGTGGAAGTTGGATGAGTAGGGTGCAGGTGATAGGTAGGAATAAATTGCATCCTGGCAGTCATCTTGGGTGTCCAGAACAATCTTTTACACATTAGGAAGCTGGCAGTTTGTCCACTGTCCTGTGGTTTGGAGGAAGGTCAAAACTGTTGTTTGGTGCAGGTCAAACCCAAGAGCAGCTGCTCTTTCCAGTGACCTCCATCAAGATTGCAACCCAGGGTAGCCAGGCTGGTGCTTTGCAGCAGTATTAAGTGCAAACATAAACATGCATGGAGGGGAAAACATGTTGTCAGAGGCATACAGTGATTTGAGAGAACAGAGACTAAGCTCTGAGCAGAAGGAGACATTGGAGAAAGGCTGGTGTCTTTTCTCACTCTTCATTAAAACTAAAGCAATCACTTTTTGCTTGCACTGAAATGGTCAAGTTTGAGAATACTTTCAACAGCTGACTCAAATTTTTAAATCAATATCTCCTGCCTTTGGTTTTTGTTTTTTTTTTAATAAAAACCATGGTAGTAGCAAAAAAATCTATTTTATTTCATTTTCCACAGAAAGGCAGCTTTAATTAAAACCACATTTCTATTCAAAGAAAAGAAAGCAGAAGGACCCTGGAAGGAAAAGTTTTTACCAGCTAGAATGCATAAAATATCTGATCTGGAGTGGAGTCAGTAATGATGTGATGTGATGTGATGGACAAAGCAATAGCTGGGTTGGTTTTGTCTATTCTGTCCCCTTTAAGGGCTGTACACACAGTAGCTGTAACTCAGGGCTGCCTCCTTTCACACAGCCACCTCCAGAGCTCTGTGCAGTCCTTGGCCTGTGGCATGAGGTGCCCCTGGGCAGCTGCTCTGCAAGTGAACACCACTGGCAGACCTTCATGGACAAGCCTCCTTCATGCCCTGACCATCCCCAGGGAGTTAGTGACACCACACCAGCCAGAAGCATTACCTTTTGTCTTCCCCAGAGCAGTAGAGGAGGGCTCCATCCAGGCCACGTACATAAAGGCAGCCAAAATAGTCTCCTCTCCTTAGGGCTGGGGGAAGAGCTCAGCAGCCGGTGTTCTCGGGAAGCAAAGCACACAGACGTTTCTCCAGCTGCAAAGGTGAAGGGCACAGAGTAGAAATATGCCCTGGGGTGCAGTGCTGTCTGCCTGCCAGCTGAGCAGGGCTTTGGGACACAGGGCTGGCTCCCTGAGCTGGGGCTGGCCAGCACCCACCCAGTGCTCAGGCCAGTGGAGATCACTGGGGTGCTCTGCCACCACTCCAGCGTCCCTCTCTTTGCACTTCTGTGGAAAGTGCTTTGGGGCTGGCAGGTAGAGGGCACTGGAAGAAAGGTGGGTGGCTGATTGCCTTCTGTATCACTGAAAAAATTTACCCTCCCACTGTTTAATTCACAAACTCATGCTCTCAGGAAAGAATTTTCTTGTTTGACGCTTTTGAGGGTCTGAGGCACAATTTGTCCTCCCACTGGATCCCTGGCACAGGAGAAGACATTCCCTGGAAGCACAAGGACACATGGACAACCAGTAAATCCCCAACACAGGGCAGGTCCTTACCTGGGTATTCAATATCGGATGCCTGGGGCAGCTGCAGAGCACTTTGCCCTGGAGAACCCCATGACTCCCCCTGGAAAGGTGTCCTGGGCAAGCGGTTGTCCTCGTGGTGGAAGACATGAATGAAGCAGGGACAAGTGAGTAGGTTTAGCCTTCAGTGTGCTGCCCACCCAGGCAGCCCTGCCCACATGCCTTTCCTCCTCATCCTGCCCCAGGAACAGCCTGCAGCAGCTCTCACCCCTTCCACAGTGCTGTCTCTTGCCCATAACAAGACACATTAGTGGCACACTGAAGGGGCTGCTGGATGTGGGAGTGATTGCAGGGTACGTCCACTATATAGGCATGTAGGCACACGTCCTGAGAGGTGCTGCAAGTGTGGCCATGCACCCCTTTCACTGGGACTGGGCTTGGCCTGATGCCCTGCCCAGCACCCACATGCTTCTAAACAAAGTTAAACAATTCCAGTAATGCTGGAGGCCAGCTTGTGTCAGGGTTGGGGTTGCTGGTCTTCTGTGCCGGGAGGGGGGGGGTTTCTCTGCCCTCCAGAGAGCACAACTATCCCAGAAAAACTTCTATGGAGACCTGGGTTCAGAGGTGATGAGCAGCTCCTGGGCAATTTAACTCCTTCTGTGCAAGTCTCCTGCCTGGTCAGACCATGGTGTGAGCCAGGTCTAGCCACAGAAAGGTGATTTTTTTCAGCTGCATTGGCACACCTCAGAGCCTCTGGACATTGCCTGTATTTGATAATATTTTTCTTTCCCCCTCAGGGAAGCCTTCACTTCTCCGAGTCCTGTGAGGAGTTGAGGGCTACAGGGTCCTCCATGGCTGAGCCTGGTCCCTCCTAGTGAGGCCAGACCTGGCTGGTCAGCAAAGGCCAATTTGCAGCTTCTCCAAGGGCAGGACATGTCCAGTGAACAACAGATCCAGCCCTTTGTCTCCACACAAAGAGAAATACCTCCCTCCAGTCTATTACAATATTTTATATACTATGCATATATGCTATTTTATAGGGAAAGGTGTGCTATCTTAGTCTCCTTATCTAGCAATATCCACAATCATAATCACAAAAGTATGCCTGAAGTGGAACCACACAGTCCTGAGCAATTAGAATTGCAGGGAAGAGTCCAGATAAGACTAAAACAAATAATTCTCTAGAGACCATGAAGCCAGTTTCCATCGACCCGCAGTGAAAGGTGACCTAAAATGTTTGCCTATGTAGTTATCTTTGCTAGGTAAGGAGCAGGATAGGGATAAGATATTCTTTTAAAAGAAGTCAGAGCCTATTTCTTCATCTTAAGTGGATTCATGAAAGGCTGAACAGACTATTAGTGACCACTAGGGCTGTTTCATTTTTTTTCCCCTCTCTCTACATTTTTATTTTAGCATCAAAACTTCAGGTTATTGCCCTTGATTTGGCCACGGAGTCCCACATAGGTGTTGTGGGAAGTTTTCCATGTTTTGGTAAAAGGAGTCAAAAGGAGGCCACTCAAGACCAATTTTTTATTCTGCTAAAATGGGTCTGAGTAGCTCTTGCAACGTCCTGTGCCTCTGTTCCTACAAATATGAACGTGGCATTTCGATCTTCAGAGGAATAAATGTCTGATATTATTACCATTAAATTAGCTGACCTGGACTTTTTTTTAAGCATAGGCACAGTTTCACTGAATAACACAAAGTTTGAAGCAGCCTGAGTCTAAGAGACCCTTCCTCTCCTGGCTAGCCAGCCTTGTCCTTGGGGAAGGTGCAACTCTCTTGCTTCCTCTCCTCATCAGAGGTTGAGGATACCTTGTAGTCTATGTTTTGGAGCCTTTCTTTTTAAAAAACCAACCGTTTGGGGCAGGGGGGTGTGTCTCTCCTGCAGTGCCATCAGCCTGATGCAGGGTGCACATTCAAGGTACACTCACAGCCCAAGCCCTGAGTGTGACCAGGCTGGCAGGGACAAGGACAGAGAGGCACTTTCCCAGCCGGATTGAGCAGGGCTTAGCAGCTTGGAGACGGATCAGAGAGCTGCACTGCCCAAAACCAGGCCCCTCACTGCTGGCACAGGGCTGGGTTTGTTAGGAAAGCTTGTGGGTGAAGTGTTCCCAGGAATGCTTTCCCTCTGCCCTGCTCCATCCTTATCCCTGAGCGCTCCAATGTGTAGGTTGCATCCACATGCAAACTTTGGGAAGCAACTGGTGCTGGCACAATCAGAGATTGTCTTCAACACTACTCTACATACTGGATCCAGTGGGCAGCCCAGTCTAAACTGGGCCAAGCATTGTCAGGGCCTGTGAGCACCTGTGCAAGAGAAACAGATCTATACTGAAATCTATTGAACACCTACTCCAGCGCCAAGCAGGAATAGCTCTCCCAGTCCTGCCAGTGAGGGGCTTGGGGATGCCCTGTTAGAGGGGTGTCAGACACAGCACCCCTGAGCTTCACCAGGCCTAGCCTGGACATACAGAACACAGCCTGGGAGACCAGAGACAAAATGACCTGAAGTTTTTTGTTGTAAACCTCACCCTCACAGTGCTGGCTGCAAAAGCCCGGTGCAGCCCAAGCCTCTTTTCCCTATGCAGGTGGCTCAGGGGCATGGGGACACACACAGTCACCAGCTGCCTCTGCTGATCTGCCAGCTCCTGAAATTACCCAGGGTCCAAACACTTGTGGCTGCTTCTCACAGGAGCTCACCTGGGGACGGTGAGCTGATGTGGGGCTGCAGACACAAGAAGGGTGATGGAAGCTCCTTGGGATAGAAGTTTCCAAGGGGGTGTCCCAGTTCATGCAAGAAACCTTTCCACCTAGGGAGTAAGGAAGCTGTTTTTCTCCTCTCTGCGTTAGTCCATGGCTGGGAACCAAAACCACTGCTGGAACTCAAACCCCCTCTGCTTCCAGCCTCTGACCCTGACCCAAAGCCCGGCTGAGCAGCTCTCCCACAGGCCAGACAGGACTCTGGCAGCAAGAGATAAGCCCTTCATGAAAACCTCTGCTTCTCCTAAACTAGTCTAAGTCCTCATTAAGAGAAAGCCTCAGTCCTCTCAGTAAATCAGCGTTACCTGCAGCAAGCTTGGCACGGGGAGCTGGGCCTCTTGGCTCCGTCAGCGCGGCTGGCAGTTCCCACAGCAGGGCACCTCTCTCCCTCCCCTTGTTTTTATTTTGGCAATTCAGTCTGAAGGTCGAAGGAAAAGTTCCGAAGGAGTGGCTTACAGCAGTAAGTAAATGATTACCCTGCCACACTCTCTGAGGGGCCCGAAGCACCAGGAGCTGGGCTGGCAGAGGAAAACCCCTCCTTTGGGGGAGATTAGAGGGCAGCTCACTGGCAGGGAAGTGCAAAGGGTCAGAACAAAGTGCTCTGTTCACTAGAGGCTGCCTTGGGTCACATGCTGCGTGCTAGCAGAGGTAATAAGGCATGGGTCACTTCCCAAATGCCAGCAAGACCTCCTACATGTGGGCACTGCTCATGGCTGATCCATCAGTAATCCATGGAGCTTGCCAGCAAGAAAGGAGCTGGGTGAGGGGGACCCTCATCTCCTGGCAGCACTGTCCAGGACAGGAGATGGAGGGACTTTTTACATGCTGAACTTTGCAGGCACAACAGTCCTACAACCTGCCTTCTGCCTCCTGTGTGACTCTCCTGTGGCTCCATGCTCCCCATCCTGGGCCTCACACATGCAGGAACAAGCCAACAAGGACCAAGTCCCATGGACACATCAGAAGTGAGCCCAGAGGAGCCCTCTTGGAGCCAAAATCTACTGCCCTTCACTTAAGCCCTCCATCATTTTCTCCTTGTTCTCTCCCTTTTCCTCTGCAGGTACCCAGTGCCAATGGTCACTACATCCCTGCATGGCTGGGTGCCCAAATAACCGTTTGATGGTTGAGCGTGCTGGTGGAGCCACTGCTGATTTCACCAGTTCCTCACCTAAAATACAAACTTCATACACAGGAGGCATTTTCTGATTACCCAGGAAGATTTCTTTCACTCTCAAAAGTCCTTCTATACCTGCCCCTCTCCTGGGAGTGGACAACAATATAGTTGGTTGGTAGGTCCCACAGCTCAGAGAAAACATGAAGAGTAGCACAGTTCCTGAAATGTTTGTCAAACTAGTGATCTTCAGCATGGCCCTGTGAATCCCAAAGCAGAGAGGAAGGTGAGGAAAGGTCACTGAACAGGGAGGCCATTACAAAAGCAAAAGTGTGAGCTCAGGTGAGGTTTGGATACACAGATGAGTACAAAGATGAGTGAAATCAAATGATGGAGAACATTGGTGCCACCAGCAAAACAAGCATTTTCTGATACAGTCTGGAATATGTGATTTGGAGCATCATAAGGCCAAGGCAGCCAATTGTTACTACAGCTAAGGTCTCTGGCTCCTTGTGCATGGGGAGAAGGCAGAGCCATAGCTGCCCCTCTGTAAGCTCCAGCACCAGCAGCAGCACACAGAGACAAGAGGGTTCAGCCTTGCTGCAGCTCCCACCAATGGCCCCGTTGGGTGGCACAGCCATGTGGGTGTGTGAGGATAACAGAGATTTGACATTACCCTCGTGTCCTGGGCAATAAACTCAAATAAAGGTCCCTATTGTACTTGAAGAATCATAAAGACACAGAGAGATAAATAAATCCGTTCCCTAATAGTGCAGAGAGGGCTTTTGTCTCATTTTCAGAAAGAGAAGGTTTAGAGGGATGCTGCAACACATGACCAGAAGCTACAAAGCTGCAGACAAAAGCCATTTGGAACAGAGACCAGACTTTGCTATCATGTTGGCTTTTCAGCAGACTTTTGCTTTGTCGAAGTTGAACCTGCTGCTATTTTGGGGTTTACTTTGCTCATTCTGCTGCATCCCCTGCTTTAAGGGCTGCACGTCTCTCACAACACCATCTTCATCCACACACTCACTGGCATCAGCACAGCATCAAAATGTCTGCTGCAGCAGGCTGGAGGAGGACACCTGGATTTTAAGCCCAAGTCACAAGGGTTGAGCCAACAGCCACACTCGTTGCAGCCACTGGCAAGTTTAGAGGACAAAGCCTCAGCTTGTTGCTGGGGTTTGCTGAGCGGGCTGGGTTCGCAGGCTCGCTGCACGGCAGCCAGCACGTGTCGGCATCCGGCAGAAACGAGGAGGGAAGCGCCTGAGCAGAGCTGACAGCGAGACAAAGCCCGTTGGGGCTCTCTGGATAATCACTGGCTTTACCACAGCTGAAAACTCCAATAAGTCAGATGCTGAGATGGTCTGTCAGCCCTGGGACCAGCACAGCCTTCTGCCAGGCACCCCAGGGGAGGCTGAAATGCCTCACAGAGTCCCTCCATCCAGGAGGTATCAGCAGGGGAAGCAGGGACTTGGGGGTGGGGGGGGCTATGCCAAGACAGAGCTCAAGGATTTGAGGTGCCCTTTGAGGGCACTCTCTGCTCATGCGCCTCTGTTCTGCACCCTAAGGGGTGGGAGCAAGGAGCCCTTGGCTGCCCTGATATTCCCCCCACTGCGACAAAAAAAAAAAAGGCAAAAATCATCTTAGACCCTCAAATGCACTCAAAGCAGGAGACAAGTCTGTTCACAGGGGGAAAAAATATGGTGAATTAGATTTGAGACCTCTGCAAAATTAAAGCTTCATAAAGTGGTTTCCATCATCACATGCCCTGAACCAGGGAACCTCTGGACCTTGAAAAACACAAAGACACAGGACAGGTTAATCTGTGACGAGATCTGCAAGGACAGGTCAGCATGCTGCTCTGCCACTGCAGCACTGCTTCCAAATGGGGAACATGGAGAGAAAAGGACCCTAAAACAACCACGTGAAAAGCAGATGCAAAGGAGTGTGTTAACCTAACAGGGCTCCTCAACTCTCCACCTATTCCCAGGATCCAAGGGGTTATCGCAGCATTACACAGGGAAGGGAGAGGATGGGCTGGATCTCCTCCGATGGACTGGTCCCTCCTCAGTGCCCTAGGGAGAAAAGAGAGCTGGAACAGAGAGCTCACAGCAGCAGAAAAAGCAGCAGACACCCATGAAGGAGGAGCTCCTCACCCAGCTTCACCAGCTGAGCTGTCTACTCACATCCTAGGCAGGTTGATGGAATGGCTCCTGAGACAGATGAAGATAATAAGGATGGGGATGAGGTTGATAATGGGGATGGGACACAATCAGGAAAAGGAACCAGCAAGGAAGGAAACGCAGCTTACACAAGGGGACCTGTGCTCCACCACAACATCCCCCACACCCACCACGTCCCTTTTCCCACATGAAATAAATCCCATGGCTGGAGACTGTCAGGGGAATTACCAGAATTGCTGTTTTCAACAGGAAAAGACATCAACCCTCCTCCTTTCTTCACCCCCCCACCACACCCCCCCCCTCCACCGTGGTACCGCATTGCAGAGCTGCCCACTGCTGGGGGTGGGGGGGGGTGGGGTGGAACACATGATTTAGGGGCACTGAAAGGAGCCCTGCAGGGATCTCTGCTGTGCCTGGGCTGTGGGAGTGCTGCCGGGGAGTGTGTGTCCCCCAAACCCTCATCCCCACTGTGCAGCAGCAAAGCAATTGTGGCTTTTACATCATGTAAATGGAGATGGTTTCAGTCATGTGTTCAGAGTGTGGGGCTGATCCCTGTAGGCAGGGCAGAGAGTTTGGTTCAAACCAGGGGATACCCTCAGCCTCTTAATTTATTTATTTTCCCCCATTCTGTTACTTTTTTTTTCCTGCTCCTTCACAAGAACAAAAATCTCAGGATCTGTCTCTAAACTCCATCCAGCCCTGGAGTCTAAGCACTGTGGGGTAAAAGCAAAGCTTGACGGGGATGGGGCGTGTGCTGTGTAAAAGCAACTCTCCCTCTCAACTGTAGGACAACCCCTTCCTGAATTCTATCATCAGTGACAACCCTTGACCCCCCATGTGGTAACACCCCAATGCAAGAGTGTGCAGAGAGGATGAACCTCCCTCTGCTCTGCCCAGCTCCTCCGAGCCCCCCATGAACCAGGCCAGCCTCATTGACTATTTTCTCTCTTTATTGTTCAATATATTTATGTACCACATTATATGTTAAAGATAGAATTATTCTCTCTTTTTTTGTTGTTTTTTTTCTGATATACATTTTTCATCTGATTTACCACAATGACACCACATGTACATTGGAAACAGCTCCACAGATCTGGTAGATTGCACAGAATGAATTGTACTGTAGTTTTTGTTCCTGTATCCTGAACAACATCGAAGCAAACAATATCTCTTCTTTTTTTCCCCTCCTTCTTCTTCTTTTAATTTTCCTAATTTTGAAATAATAATTGTTGAAAGGAAACCAAAGTCACCGAGTAGAGGACCCCAGGGCTGTGATTTCAGCCATTGTAATCGATGGGAAGTGCCATTCCTCAGTGTGAATTGTGAGGGGGTGGAAGAATGAAGCAGTCCTGACATCTACGTGACTGTGGTGTAAACATTGCAGATACCCGGCATCTCTGCTCATCAGCTGCTGCTCCGACTTGTTGGGCTGCTCCTACAATCGAGGTCTCATCTACATCCAGCACACACAGTGTAAAACGAAGGTCCCTGCTCCCAGCACCCGTGGCTGGTTGGCTTCCAGCACAGTTAAGCAAATCCCATCGGGTCTGTGCCTGTGTTTCAGCTCCCAAAGCATGGAATTGCATATCTGTGAAGAGTATTGAGAACTGTGACTGTTCCCCAACAGGTCATTTGTGGGAGAGGGAGGGAAAGCTTCAGGCAACGAGTGAGGAGACAGGGTAGGGGCACTGGATAATTCCCTTCCAAGAACTCTAAAGAACAAAAAAATAGATTTAAATCTTAGCTTATTTCAAAAGACAGCAGGGTGAACACTTTCATCTCTTCTTATTTCCTCTGATTTGCAGATTCTATGACGTAGAATTTGTTGGATGCACGAAAATAATGACTCTTTCCATTAAAGGGATGCAGAATTATTTGGCTATGCAGATGTTCGATGCGATTCTCTTACTGCAGCTGGTTCTGGCCTCTCCTTAGTCTTCAGCATTGGTTCTGAAAGCCTCTATGAGGCCTTCTAAAGAGTGGATGAACCCCGAGACGCTGCAGATACCACCTATAACGAAAATGGCAACATCAAAGAAGACGTGGTGCCACAAGAGCTTCCTCCACAAGAGTTTGAGGTGGAAAAGACTAGGGAGCAGGAAACAGAGCCCTGCACCTGTGAGGCTCCCAGTAAGACCCATTAAGAGGGCAAAATGCGGGACATAGATAGCCATGAGCAGGGTGAAAACTACCAGGGCACATCTGAGGGTGAGTCCCCATGATTTGAGCCGCCCATCACCCCCATAGCAGTTGGGGAAGAATGCCCTGTTTCCATCTTGGAAAAGGGACCTCTCCAGAACTTCCACAGCTGCAAAGAATGGCAAAGGGTATGAGAGCAAGGCTTTGGCCACCAAGAAAATGTTGACTACTGCTCTAATGGTGGATGGCAAGTTGTCTGTAATGACTTCCTTGGTCTCATCAGCCCAGGTCAGATAGGCGACCAAGGCAAAGAGTCCCTTAAGGATGCAAGCTGCTATGTGAGTCCAGTTCATCATGCAATGAAACTCCTTGGGGTTCTGCATGTTCCCCTCCAAGGAAGGCAGAAAGATCTGAGAGGTATAGCTGAAGACAATGATGCCAATGGAGATGGGAAACTTCTTCACATCAATGTAAAACTTGACTTTGTCCCAGGCCCAGTCACGTGCCCTGGAGAGGCAGTAGGCAATCACCAAGATGTTGATCACAAAGTGGGCTAATGTGCAGAGCAAGCTGAACTTGGAGACCGCCTTGAGGTTCTTCAAGAACGCGCAAGGCAAGAGCACTGCCGTGGCAATGATGGACCACGACTTCTGGGAGACGGGCAAGTTGGGGAAGCTGTTGTACATCAGGTTCCCACTGACTACCACATAGAGAATGCAGGTCATGACCAGTTCAATGATCTGAGCCACGTTCACGATTCTGCCTCCGAGGGTGGGGAAACGAGGTGCACAGCACGCGTTCGCTATGTCCACGTAGGAGTCTCTCACCCTGACTATCTCCCCATCCTCATTCTCTTCATAAAGACAGGCAATAAGGATTTTCCCAGTGTAGCAGCAAACCACTGCAGCGAAAATTATTAAAAAGAGTCCTAGGTATCCACCATGAAGGATGGCATAGGGCAGGCCCAGAACAAACATCCCCTAGAAAGAGACAAAATGGAAACCGTGTTGCTGATGTGACCGGGGGGAGCAGGCAGGCGCCTGTGCCCGGGCACACGCAGCCGCACACTCATGGTCACATGCCCGCTCGCTGTCTTGCTTGCACACCATCACACCCACGCAATCGGTCACGCAGTCACGCCACGCAATCCTGGCCACACACACCATTACACCCTCGTTTTCCCTCTGATGTAGCACCCCCCTCCCCCCCGCAATTCTGCCTGTGCAATCCCACCCACACGCTCACACACACTCACAGCACCTCACCCTGCAGCACCCGGCACAAGCCAGCACAGTTTGGGTACCTGGGCTTTGCCCCTGTCTCTGCCCTCCCTGCCCGCAGCCTCTCAGTGCACCCAGACCCTCAGAGCCGAGGACCCTCGGAGACTCTGGCCAGGGCCCTCCCCAGGACCACGCTTGCCCCCTGGCCCATGTGCTGAGACAGGGGGTCGGGGCTTGGGGCCGGCCCTGAGCTGTCGGAGGAGGAGGGAGGGAGCAGACACCTGGGTTTTTCTTGTGTTTGTTTTTTTTTTTCACCCTTTTATTTGTTTTCTATCTTCCCCCTATTTTTTCTTTCTGTTTCCCCCCATTTTTTCCTCTTTGCTTTTTTCTAGCTTTCCTCTTTTTTCCCTCTTCTCCTCCTATTTTCTCTTTACTATTTTTCTTTTTTCCTCGATTCCCACTGTTTTTTCTCTAGCTTTCCTCTTTTTTCTTTCCTCCCTCTGTTTTCCTTCATCTTTCCCCTTTAACCTTTATTTATTTCTTCTATTTTTCTCTATCTTTCCTCTTTTTTCCCTTCTTTCCTCCCCCCATGTTTACCCTATTTAATCTTTTTTTCCTATTTCTGTCCGTCTTTCCCTTATTCCAGCCCACACACACACTTCTTTCCCCGCTTTTTTTCCCTTTCCTTCCCTTTTCTCCGCAGTGTGTTGCCATCACCCCGCGGCTGCCGGCGAGCCGGGCGCGGAGCGGAGCGCGGGGCCGGGGTCTCTCCGCGCTGCCCGGCGGTGGCCGTACCTGGATGGCGTTGGTAACGTTCCATCCCGCCTCCCAGGCCGTGATCTTGGGCTTGCCCTGCCCGGACAGCTCCGAGCAGACGCCTGCCTCCTTGGAGGCGGAGGGCGGCAGGGGCCCGGTGCCGTCCCGCTGGTAGTGGATGTCCCCTTCCAGGGGTGGCTCGCCCCCCTCCTCCCCGCTATCGGATTTGAGGATGTCCATTTGAAGCCCCTGCCGATGCTCCATGTCCAGGTCGTCGCAGTGGGCGAACCCCACCGCCTCTTCATCGGTGGCCGCCTGGAAGCCCATCCTCGCAAACATACCGCTCATCTTCGCCTGGGACTTGTTGGACACCGAGGTGGCCACGTTGGAAAGCTTGCTGCGGAGGAGGGTGGCCATGGTGACTGGCTGGCCGGCTGCGCTGCTCGGCGACCCTCGGGGATGGACAGACCCGACGGGGCGGGGGAACGGCGGGGCGGCTGCCGGGACCTCGGCGCCCGGCGAGGGGCGGCGGACGCTGCGGGGGCGGAGGGGGGCGGGGGGCTGCCGGGACCTCGGCGCCCGGCGAGGGGCGGCGGACGCTGCGGGGGCGGAGGGGGGCGGGGGGACCTTCTCCGAGCCGCTACCTCCGCGTCCCGGAGCAGTGCGAGCGGCTCCCCGCGGGGATGCTCAGGGGCATGTCACCGCTGCGGGGAGGTGCGGGGCCCGCCGCCCGCTCCGCGCTGCTCCGCTGACCCCTGCGGCGGGCTCGGGGGGCGAGTCGGGCTGGGATGAAGGAATGAGGGGGGGGGATGCTGTCAGCGGCTGGCGGCTGTCACCAGACGGGCTGCGCGAGCCCCTGGCAGCATCTCCATCGCAGTGCGCCCACCTCGCAGAGGAGAGAAGAGGGAGAGGGGAGAGAACTGCTGCAGTGCTGGGGGAGGTACCAGCCTCCCCGGCCAAGCCCAGCCCCCCCTCCCCTCCCTTCCAG
>WBNH01009788.1:0-56791 GCA_013401255.1 Urocolius indicus
AGCCTGTGATCTAATGAATATGTAGGTGGTAATGACCAAAACACTGCTGATCTGTTCCATCTCCTTCATACTTTGGAATTGGACTTCTCTCAATAAACTTTATCTGTTTGATAATTAAATGTATTTCTATTTTAGAAAGACAGGAACGTGACCTAAAAGTTAAGAGTTTCTGAAATTTAAACTGCTGTCTCAAAGTCATATCCAGTACTGGAACACACATTATTTTTTATATTTGTATTATTTAAAATCTGAGCTTATCCAATATATTACCCAGAACAGAGCAAAAGTCTGTCTCTTCAAAATCTACTTTTTTAAAGAAAAAAATGGAAGAGGGATATTTTCAATTGACTAACAGGGTTCAGATATGGTAAATTCGAGATAAAGAACTACCACTACAGAAAGTACATAATTGGACAATGAAATCTAACTCTCATTAAAACCACTAAAGCCAAATCAAACTCTTATAAAAGTACAAAAAATTAAGTTCTTTTATCAAATAGTTTTAAGTAAATGTATAAGTAAGTTAGCAAAACTAAGCAAAACTAGACCTCCTTTGTGAAGCCACTCTCACAGGCAAGAACGCGCATGAGAAATCAGGCACAATGGGGATGAGAGTGATAGCAAGGTGAACTATTCAGATCTATGCACCTGCAAGCAATAAAACATCCAAAACCAATGTTGGGAGTAACTGCTTTGATGGAAGAAGAAAAGAATTTCTTATATTAACTATTGAGCTGCTCACTGTCCTGAACCCATACCATTCTGACCCAGAACAACAGATAATCAATAGCTTAGATCACTTAGTTGGCCAAGTGATTTTGAAATGTATATGAATAAGCAGAGTTTGTGTAATAAGGCACTGATTGTAAGAACGATGTAATGTGTAAAATTAACAGACGACCAATTGAGGTAAAGCGCAACTTTAATGATAACCAATGATAACTTTAATTATAACCAAGCTTTATATGCATGATAGAAAAGAACAAAAGAATATTTGGTATAAATATATGTTAATTTTAATGTTTTGTCGACATTCTTTGGGAATGACTCCATGTCCCTGGTGCACATTGTAAAATAAAGGACATCACTGCTTATCTAACTTTGTCTAGATAAGTTTTCTTCCCAGCATATTTGCAACAAAACTTGAGATATATATCTGTGTTTCATGTCTTTAACACTGAGGGCATAATCTGAAATTGAACTATAGATCAGTATTGAAATAGTCCAAGTAGAAAACTGGCTCAGGGAATAAGAATGACTCTTTGGCACTACTTCCTATTATCAAACTCATTAAAAGCTGGATACTAAAAATAAGGGCCATGCAGAAGTTTCCACAGTAGTTATAAATAGAAGCTACATTTTCTTCAGATTGATACAATATCACATCCTTTCCTCAGCCCTAATAAGAATAATGCCTGTTCAAAGCTACGGTCATTTGCCTTATGATGAATGAGTTATTGCCCTCAATGTAATTCACAGAGATGGGAGTCATCACATGAAGACCACAGATTGCAATTATCAGACTATGGATAATATCAAAAAGATTAAGCAATGTGAGGGATTTGTGTGGCTGTGCTATCTTGTATATACATAGCCAGATGTCTGCCTACCATTTTATTACGCAGATAAGAAGAATACTGTAAGAAATTGAAAGAATAATAATCCCACAATACAAAATGCTTTGTGTGCATTCAAAAGATATCTAAAGCAACATCTTTTCACCCAGGAGCTGTCATCATAAACCAATGACAGATGATAGCAAATGTCCTCAACAGTCAACATCTGAAGTGATTAATTTCTTCAACCTTGACTCAGAAGGCTATTTCCTGTAATTATACTAAATATATGACTTTGTCAAGCCTGAAACTTTGGTATATATATTGTTCAAGTAGGTCCCTGTTCATTCCCCTTAATGCACTTGCTTTGGAGTCAGTGGAAATTCTATGAGAAAAATCAAAATCAGAGATATCTCTTAGGGATGTTGAAGCTGGCAAAAAAATTAGTTTGTGAGCAACTATTTCCAGAATTCCCTAATGCTGTCAGAAGATACTGGGGATTCAAGGGCTCATTTTTTACTTTTCTTCTTTTTTAGCAACTTATCTAAGTAATTTTCTTTTCTGACTAGTCTGTGCTGAATTTGCAAAGGCTTTCCTAAATTCAAAAGTATCTTTGCCTGGAAAGAGTTTTAAACAACTTACAGATCCCTACATCCTTACATATACATAATACACTTACAAAAATTAATGGCCCATCTTAGTTTATAGACAGATTTTTAACAACTAGGGGAGGGGTTTGCTTTCTTCCCTACAACAGTCTCCATAACATTATTCTGAATTAAGGTTGATGGACCAGGTCACTAAAACTATTGCACTGTGTCAAAAGTGATTATTAAAAAGCCATATGAATGCAGATAAGTCCATAAAGAAGACAAATAACTGTATTTCAGCAGAAGTACAGTGGTGGACAAGGCTCCACTACATCACCAGAATTTGGATCTACCCTCTTTATTTAAGTCCTGCACTGATTTCTAGTGCAACGAGTAACTGCATCTCCCTGTGTCTCAGTTCTCATAATTAGATAAACCACACTTTTGTTTTGTTTTGTTTCTGTCATTCAAACTTAGATTTCAAAGTATTAAAGCAGCAAATATAGTATGTCGAGCATATCTTGACATTTATCTCAGCTGTGGACTTCAGATACTTCTATAGTATAATAAAAGAAAAAGGTAAGTAATAGTGTGAATGGACTCTTTCAGTGTTATAAATATGCAGTTCTGCAAACTTGGTAGATCTTAATATTTTCACTAGTAGACAATGCTCTTCTCTGTGTTGTATGGTAAACTTCATTTAAACTGAGAAAAAACAGGACAAAATGTAAGAAGGAAAGGACTAGATTTAACTAAGATGTAACCCAGTGACTATCAGAGTTTCAAGCCATTCTTACCACTGTTTCAAAACTCACTAGTGATTGTCCTGACTTATGCAATACTAATTAATATTTGTTTCCCAGTGTCTTTTCCCCTTGACTCCCTATAGGCCTCTTTCCCCTCATATTCTATAAGCAAATTAAATAATTTGTCTGAGGTGATGTGAAGGTTCTAGCTCATTTACAATGTGGAACTCTTTCACTGCTAGGAGAGAAGGGCTAGATGAGGTGACCAGGAAGTATAAGGATTTTAATTCCTGAATAAGTATTACTAGCATGGTTGACAAAACATAACTCTGAAATATTTGGAAGAAACTTTACAAGTCTAGGTGCAAAAGTAGCCAACATGAAGTGTGTTATAGCCCTACAAAATCATTTTGATAATAAAATTATTAAAAGACACTTTTGTGAAGGGATGAAAGCAGTAGTTTATTAAAAAAATTAATTGCCACTTTCTGAAATCGTTGATAATGAAAAATCAGAACAAATAAACAAGTAAAACTTATTACATTGACATTTTGCAAAACTTAGAATTATTGAAGTAAAAAACTTAAAATGGGGAATTAGGTAACCTTTATTGCACTGTTACAGTTTTGTTCATGAGAGGACTTAACCCTTGTTAATTTTGGTAATTGAAGTTTATGTCCTGAAAAGTAGAAAAATACCTTTGCAACACAAAAAGAACTTCCATATAAACTATGATGAATCAAATTTAAATCAAGTAGCTGTTTTACAGAAGGAA
Organism: Urocolius indicus; assembly: GCA_013401255.1. Lineage (NCBI taxonomy): Eukaryota > Metazoa > Chordata > Aves > Coliiformes > Coliidae > Urocolius > Urocolius indicus. The sequence goes on from WBNH01009788.1 coordinate 3,668, forward strand.
ATTTGGGATTACAGAGAAAGAAAACACTCATGTTACAGATACATTTCTTACAAAGTACAAGAAAGCTTAAGCTTTCTTATGGCTATATTAACTACATGAAAGATGTTTATATCCCAAATTCATGTTGTGCCGGATGTAGAGGCTTGTAATTAAACATGACTGCCAATTAAATGCAATTAATCCATTCTGTCTTTCATAAAACAGAATGATACCTATATCCAGCCTCTCTCCTATGATTCTAGAAAGCTATTCTAGTGAATAAAACACTGGGCTCTGGTGCATTTGCTCCGATCCAAAAGAAATCAGATATCTTCTTATTCTCAGAACTGCAACTGTTATATATTTTACTGAAAAATAAATCACTCATAAATCAGATTTTAAAAGTCTGACAACTAAAGTGTGATTTAGTCTCTTATACTCTTCCTGTGTTCTTGTATTTCCTGTGAGTACATTAAACACAGGCCATTTCATGCTGCAGCACACAATTCCCACTATCTGAGGCTTATTACAGACCAACACAATCCTAGATTTTAGTGAATCTCCTTTTATAATTCTAGGTCTTTAGAAAGGAAAAAGAAATAGAATTAAAAGCAGGGGCTTAAGAACATGTTTTAGACACTTGTGGTTCTGATTGGCAAGTAATGTCAACTGTAGAAAGACAAGTTTGTTCCTAAAAAATCGAGGACTGCAATAACAGCAGAATGTGTCAATTAATTTGTTATTTTGTTACTTTTTATCAAGTATAAACTCTACAGTTCAGACCTTCAGACCTTCAGAAGTTATTATCAAACTACATCTTCCTGTACATGTATCTATTTTCTTGGCAACAGCACAATGAGACACTATAACTTTAAATTTTGCTATCTGTGATACATTAAGATGTAGAGAGGATAGGGTTTAATGACATCATGATTTGATAAACGATCAGATAAAGAGCTTCACAAAAGTCCTGTTTTAAGTCTGAGAAGTTGTTTTATTCACATGTTCACTGTGACTTTCAGCAGTTATTTCTTCATTTTGCTTTCAGAAGAACAAGGCATGACCATTGCCTCCCCAAACAGGTTCCTCTGGGCAGTGACCATTTGCTAAGTCATATCTTCTTCCTCATCTTATCATTTTATCCTTGACACAAAGTTTAACTGGTGACTATTGGCACTCCTCAGGCATTGATTCAGAGACTAGTAAGGTTTGATGTCTTTATTAATAGCCTGCATAGTATACACTATCATCAAGATCACAGATGTCAGCAAACTGAGGTAGGAGCAGTCTACAAAGTGGAGGGCAGCACAGTCATTATGGACCTTGACATGCTGGAAAAATGGGCTGACAAAAACACAGGTCAAGAAAGGCCAAAGTCCAGCATAACTGATGAGAAATGTATATAAGTGCATTATTGTAGCAGACAGCCATTTGCATCCTGGACTGTATTGGCTAGAGCATAACTATGAAAAGAAGCAATTTTTCATCTTTCCTTATTATATGCAAGATTGCAACTGGACTTACCGCATGCAGTTTTAGTCTCCCAAGTACAAGAAAGAAACTGAATTCCTGGAGTGATGTCTTGGTTGCTTGCCTAGGAACAACCAACAAAGATGAGTGGTGGACTGGAGGACACAACGTGCAAGGACATATTAAAAGAGATCAATTTGTTCCGCCTAAAGAAAAGGTTAAGGAAGGAGGTTTACTTGCTGTCTCAAATTACATTATGGGTGCTAGAAGATGATGTGAATTCAAAACTTTTCTCTGAGATTCACCGTGACAGAATGAGACAACAGACAAAAGTTGCCTCAAAAAAAGTCCTATTTTCATACCAGGGAAAAATATTTCACAAACAGGGCAGTCAAGCATGGAATGAACTGCCCAGTGAGATGTGGATGTCCACCCTTGCAGATACCCATACCTTGACTAAGTATACCTGTATGTGAGCTAAAGTAACCTAAGCTAAAGTGAACCTGTTCTGATTGGGACTTTGATGACATCTTTATGCAATTATTACATGCAATATTTTGTTACAGGCAAAATTGAGCACAATATATATATGGAGCAAAGAAATTATTTGTTAGCCTAATTTAAAAAAACAATCCAACCCCAAAGCACTAATTGAAAGATCACACACAGTTGTTTTTAGGCCAGTTGCAAGACTGCTAACTCTTCTAGCAAAAAACAAACAAAAAAAAAAACCCAAACAAAAAACCCAAAGAAAATTAATTAGGCTCTACATCCAATAGAAACTATTCTGTGACTTTATGAGAACCTCTGTGATTAAGTTGATAATCTTCTTGCATGTGAAGTCAAATGTATCAAACTAGAGGTATTACCTCATCGAATATCATCTGCATTGCTCTTCTGTCGCTCTGTTCCTGTCTCTTCAGTACCATGTGAGCACCTATCTGTGAAGTTCATTGATAGGAGGAAGTCTGAAAGAAATAAATCCAGTGTGTGGATTTCCCCAAAGTGATAGTTTTTCACAAACCGGCCATAGAATAAGATAATGACCGTGTTGTCAAACTAATGATGGCACACCAAACTGTGGAGTTGAGCTTCCTTGGTTATGTTCCTGGTACACTAGTGACAAATTCTTTCTGTGTTGTCATGCACATGAACACTAGCATTTTCAATCTTTATAAAATTTGAGAAAATTAACTAATTATGTATCATCGTAATGTTATGTATAGAAACTGACACATAAAGAGATTTTTAAATGAACTCAATGAGACAAACAACATAATCAGAAAGCCATAATTTTGGTGTTTTGACTAAAAACTAATTTTTCTCTGCCTAAGGTATATTTACTGCAGGAACTGAAGGGAGTAATGTCAAGAAACACTTGAAGATGATAGAGATATCAGCCATGTACTCATGTGGTACTATCACAAGAAAGGACCATCAAGAATAGAATTTCATCAGTACAGGTAGATGTAGTGTATTGTGAAATACACACAAAATAGTTCTGCTGTCAAGCTTAAACATGATTTATCTTGACCTTCATCTATATTTAAGGTAAATATGCCATGCCACCAGTTACTCTGGTAAATAGTAATCTGTAAAGTATTTGGACTATCTGCCTGAGTACATGGACAATTGATGTTTTTGCTTTCAGTGATGGATTTCAAATACAATAAACTAAATTTAACGAATGTCAGAACTGCTGTAAAATGCTAGAAAATATATCCTTTTGTCAAAGTTTAAGCCTAGCTGTCAACAAAGAACCAAGAAAAGGCCAACCTCATAGGCTGAGATAAGGACGATATATCAGAAAACCATAAGGAGAGAAGAGGCAGTCATAACAATTAAAACAAAGGATATACAAAGCAAATGATGCACAGTGCAATTGCTCACCACCTGGAAACTGACTCTCAGACCCAATGGAAAATCATAGAATCATTATGGTTGGAAAAGACCTGTAAGATCTAGTCCAACCACCAACCTAACACTGACAAGTCCAACACCAAATTAAATCACATCCCTCAGCAACTGACCTACACGTCTTTGAATATCTCTAGGGATAGTGACTCCATCACTTTCCATGACAGCTTGTTTCAATGCTTAAGAACCCTCTCAATGAAAAAGTTCTTACTAATGGCCAATCTAAACCTCCCCTGGCACAACTTGAACCTATTGCCTTGTGTCCTATAATTCATTACTGGAGAGAACAGATTGGCCCCCACTACACTACAAATCCTTTTCAGGTAGTTGTAGAGCATGATCATGTCTCCTCTTAAACTCCTCTTCTTGAGGCTAAACATCCCCATCTCTCTCAGCCACTCCTCGTAAGGTCTGTTCTCCAGCCCCTTCACCAGTTTCATTGCCTGTCTCTGGACACACTCCAGCACCTCAATGTCCTTCTTGTAGTGAGGGGCTCAAAACTAAACACAGTATTCAAAGTGTGGCCTCACCAGTGCAAAGTACAGCAAGACAATCACTTCCCTGGTCCTACTGGCCACACTATTTCTGATAAAAGCCAGGATGCCATTGCCCTCTTGGGCACCTGGACACACTGCTGAATTGTGTTCAGACAGCTGTCAATCAACACCCCCAGGTCTTTTTCTGCAGGACAACTTTCCAGCCACTCTGCCCCAAGCCTGCATTGTTGCATCATTGTGGCCCAGGTGAAGGACGTCTCACTTGTCCTTGTTGAAACTCATAAGGTTGGCCTTGGCCCATCACTCCAGCCTGTCCAGGTCCCTCTGAAGAGACTTCCTGTCCTGACACCCTTAAACACCAAAATAAGCCAACTTAATTGATGAAATACCAGAATGAAAACTAATACAAAATCAGTACAGGTCCGTCCTCATTCTTCTCTTCCCTAGTCTAAACAGCCCCAGGTCCTGCAGTCCTTCCTCTTAAGAGATATATTCCAGTTCCCTAATCACCTCTCCACTGGACTCTGCATAGAGCTTGGACAGCCTTTAGAGGTCCCTTCCTATCTCTGTCATTCTGTGACTGTGATCAGAGTCAGAATGAAATGCAAAGAAGTTCTAATAGAATTATTATCACTTTGTATTTGAATAAGCAATCCATTTGACTACTATTTCAGCTGACACAAATTTTAATATGAAAATAAAAGACATAGAATCACAGAATCTTAAGGGCTGGAAGGGATCTCTGAAGATCACCTAGTCCAACCCCTCTTTCAGAGCAAGACCACCTACAGTAGATCACAGGAACTCATCCAGGGAAGGGAACCATTGCTACTTGTGGCAGTTTTTTGAAGCTTACTTAATATGGGAATGTTCTTTCTAGTGAACTTAAATAGACTTCAAAACAAACACTTTTCAAATGGTGATATCTGTGTAGGCTCTAGAACAAAGACTATCCTGTAGAGTCTGAATATATAAGCAGTATGTTTCCAGCATATCTTGGTATCTAATACTTTCCCATCTATTGTACATTGGTATGATATTTAAAATAACGTTACCTGAGCTGTATATAAGTGATAAAGTACAAAATTCAGAATTTTGGGTTAGGGTTAATGTTTGAAGTCTCCACTATTTGAACAGATATGCTACTGAATTTCAAGTATTTGAATGCACTTTTGAAGAGACTAGGAGAGATTCACAAAAGAAGTCATTTTGAAACTGATTTTGGACTTTCACCTGTCACTCATTAGGTATTGCTCTTTGCTCATTTTGACCTGTATAAAACAGTGTAAGGTGTTTGCATTCCAGATTTTGATTTGATAAATTCATTTTGCTCATACTTTATGATGCTAAGCACATTAATTGGTGGGTACCATTGGTATAACTGTATATTTGAACTCTGAACATCTTTTGAGATATCCTTTTCTGACCAAAGGTGACAATGTAAGAGGCAGAACATTCAGAAAGCGGCTTACACTCAGTTAACCACATGACAATTTAGTTACATTCTTAGAAGTATGACTCATTCTGCCAATACCGCCATATAAAAGAAATGACCTATACTTCATAAAATACCGTTTCAGTTTAAGTGGACAATTCACTTTTACATTTCTATTTTTAATAGTCAACTGGGTCTAAGATATAGCTCAATAAAAAGCCATTTATAACACACAGGCAATTTTCTAAAAATAATGTGAGGGATTTATGTAAAACGATATCAAGTTTCAAGCACATTCAACAGGCAATATTGTGAAGCATCTCCTGTGGCTTTGCTGTGTGATCTGGAAGTTGAAAAAGAGGTAGTATAATTTAATAATCTAAGTCAAAGACTTACATAGAGACAAAAGCACTGGATTGAGAAAATTCATTTATACAAAATAAGATGTTCTGTAGTGGCAGAATTTTCTGAAGATTGCAGTAATCATACATGAAAAACTGACTAATATAAAATGGAAATAGCATGGAGCTGAACTAAGGATGCTTTCATTATATAATCGGTATAAGAAATAAAGCAAGCCAGCCCCACTAATTTAGAATCAAATAAACAGATCCAAAAAGTGAATCAAATGCAAGACTTGTCCTTGATTCAATTTTCCATTTACTGATATAGAAAACATCCTTACCAAACAATATTTTAAAAGTAGAAAGTGGAAATACTAGAGGTCAATGATGCAACTCAGTCTCCTTTATAATTCTGCCCACTCAGGGTCTTGCATGTTTTTGATAATATGATTAAGAAAACACTGTTTAGTGCTCTCAGAGTTTTGTTTATCTCTATTAGAAGTCCACACACAGAACCCTGCAATTTTGTTAGTAACTATTTAGACCCGAGAGATGTGTTGAAACACAAAATTTCTTTTGAGTTCGAGTAGCTTTCTAGATTGTTTTATTTAACTATTCTTATAGAAGAATGTGATATTAAACAGATTTTTTTGTTAGGTTAAGTGTTCTTCAAATTATTCATTACTTGCTAAAAGAATAACAAATCTCCTGGATACATGTATAGATTCATCTCTGCAAAAGCCTGTGTATCCAGAAAGTTACAGCCCAAAGTTTCTGCATTCTCAAGGATTTAATGCTTTCTCAAGGGCTATTCACTACCCACGGGAGCCCCTCAGGAACGCCCACAACATAGTGAGCAGCTGGGCCACCACAGGCAATGTGCAAACAAGCAGGAAAGCAACGGCTGCACTGAAGCCAAGCTCCTTAGCCATGCTTGGCATTCCTGGTGTCATGCAGCTCTGAAACAGGGCAGAAAAGTTATTCAGTCTAGAGTGTGCAGCCTGAAAGCAGATTTTAACCTCTATTTTGGCAGAGATAGAAGTGACACACTGGCAGCTTTCTCATTATGCCCATCCTGTGATGCTCTACACTTGGTGTTCAGAGTAGTACTGGCATGCCTAAGTGAGGAAAGAAAAATCACAGAGGACAAGACTAGTTGTAAAATGGAAGAACACACAGAGGAACAGCAACAACCAGAATTTTTAATTTGCTTTCCTTCCATTTCCCTCCATTTTTGTTTCATATCCATAACCTTACTGCATATCCATAACCCACCTGCATCTTCTTTTTCTCTTGTTTGAGTACAAGGGGTACATCAGAGTTGGCTTTTTGGGTTGTTGGTTTTTGGTTTTTTGTGTTTTTTTGGTTTTTTTGCTTTTGCTACAAGAATGATGAGAATTGGCTTCAGTTAAGAATAGGTTCATAAGTTCAGGTCTTCTGAGCTCTGGTTATCTTCAGGCACTGCAGAGAATGTTAAGATGAAACAATACATCTCTCATGTTACATTTCTGCAGGGTTACAAACTCAAATTGACTCACTAAACAATTTTGCTACAAGCACCCAAGGAAACAAATTACTGCATAAAGGCTGTTTCTGGATGCTAATATTTTCCACTTCAAGCAAGAAATTCTGGCAAGTGATGAAACTGAAATCAGTCAGAATTGAGCTCTGATGATGAACTATTTGCATTTGTCTAATTTTCATATCATTATCTGCACATATCTATGGTGGTACCATGGCTTTTGAGAATTCAAAGGTCAGTCCTTCAATATAAATGATCTAGAGTGTCATTATCTCTAAATCTCTGATTCTACAAGGTGTTAAGGCACTTTAAGTCTGATCCAACACAGTACATGAACTTAAGCCGTCACGCAACTGAAGCTGAGACACATACTTGCCTTTAAACATACTAGTAACTCTAGAGGCTTATCCTCACTGAAGTCAATGCTTTTTTTTTACAACAAAGCTTTTACTCCTTGTGCAGGAGTCTAGTGACAGAATTGCAATATCTTGACCAAAAAAAAAAAAAAAAACACCAAAAAATAGGTTTTTAAGCACTTTTATAAAGCATCTGGACCTATATGTGGTTGACAGCTGGGTATGATCCCACAAGATTATGAGATTTCCTTTTACCACTATGTTGTCTGTCTTCTTCCTATCTGCCAGCTTTGGGGCTGCCTAATGCTCCTGTAAGCCAGCAGAGCTCCCTAAACAAACTGAGGGAAAAGCAAGAAAATATAATTGTTTCCTGCCAAACTGATGAGCTGAATGGGTTCATCGTGAGACACAGTAAGTGCCAGAATTGGCTTGCAGGAGAAATCAAAAGGCAATGTGTGACTGGAAGACAGTCATTGTGGGAGCCAGAGAGCAATGCATCACGGCACACGTGTATTCCAAAAACTGGCCTCTTGATGTTTTTTCAGGTATACACACATATGCAAACATATATGCAAACATACAGTTTCCTTTTTGTTTGGATCTCAAACAAAATTAAAACCTTTCAAGTTTATTACATGCTGGAAAGATTCAATTTAATTTTGTAATGTATTTTATTTAAGTTCAAATTACTAGTTTTCCTGGATGTCCTTGTCTTTTGGTCTGCAAGGATTTTTCTTAACATGTAGAAGAGAACAGAGATTCTGAAAGGTGTTGAATATTAATTTTCCTATAGGTACCAACAACTTCTCTCTGAAAAAAGGCCAAAGAGATAGACAGTATGTGAAAGATTGTCAGAAATCAGGAGCTATTCTTTTTGTACTTAGAGTAAATGGATCATTGGATTGTTTATTGCATATCTGCCTAATACCTGTGCAGTCACAACTGCAAGATAGAATTTGTATTTGTAATCTTGATAACCTTACCTATACAAACAGGCATTCTGCTTCTTTACAAAAAAAAAAAAACCTGCATTTTCTGACAGAGAATTTTGTAACTTTATGGTTCCCTATGCTTTGGTTTGTGAAGACACACTGACCTGTGATAACTGAGAGTTTGTTGTGCAGGAACACAGGTGAGCTACTACTACATAGGAGTATACAAAGAAATCAGACATCAGTCTGGATACATTTCAAAGCGTCCTTCTGGAAATTTCAGAGGTGATCAGGTATTGTTTTCTAAAAGGAAGGAAAGGATAGGTTAACTCCTACCATGTCCTTTCATTTTCAACCATGTAAAAAAGAATTAATGCAACTTAGAAGAATTGACTTGTTTTCATGTAAGAAATAGGAAAATCAGGTTCATTTCTTCTTTATAATTTGTTATGTAAATCATTCTATGTAATGTCAATTTCCCCTATAGCTATATTCTTTAAAACTCTTTGCAGAATAACAAGGTTAACTAAAATATCCTTCTGATAGTTGCTCATAAGTCTGTATATTAAAAGTTTTTGAACTCACTTTCTCCATTCTTTCATGGTTTCAAGAGTCACTGAGAAAATTACAAGGCATCTTTAAATGGCTTTAATTTACACCTAGCATAAAGTCATATGAAGATTGGTATCCTAACATCCACATAACATATATTTATAGATTTAGATTAGGTATTAAGAAGAAATTTTTACTTTGAAAGTGGTAAGATGCTAGAATGGTTTTCCCAGAGAAGTTTTGGATGCCCTCTCCCTGGAAGTGCAAGGCTAGGCTGGATGCTGCTTTGAGAAACCTGATCTAATTGGAAAGTAGCTCTTCCCATGGTAGAAGGGTTGAACTAGATGATCTTTGAAGATCCCTTCCAATGCAAAGCATTCTACCTTAGACTTCTGGAAATCAGACAAACTTGTTTAGGAAGCTCGTTGACAAAACCCCTTGGGAGGCAGCCCTGAAGCACAAAGGAGTCCGAGAAGGCTGCACATTCTTCAAGAAGGAAATCTTAAATGACTGGAGGAAGGCAAACATGACACCCATATATGACTTGGACTGGAAGGAGGATCCAGGGGACTTCAGACTTATCAGCCTGATCTCAGTGCCAGGGAATGTTATGGAATAGATTATCCAGAGCACCATCATGAGGAACACACAGGACAACCAAGGGTTCAGACCCAGTCAGCATAGCTTTATGAAAGGTAGATATCCTACTTGATCAACCTGATCTCCTTGTATGACTAGGTGATCCACTCAGGGGATGAGGGAAAGGCTGTGGATATGGTCTTCCTGGAGTTTAGTAAGGCTTTTAACAGTCTCCCACAGCATCCTCCTGAAAAAACTGCTGCTCATGTCTTAGATGGACTCATTCTGAGATGGATGGAAAACTATCTGGATGGCCAGGCCCAGAGAGTGGTGGTGATGGAGTTAAATCCAGTCGTTAGTCAGTCAACAGTGATTTTTCCTAAAGCTCAGTGCTAGGACTTGTTTTGTTTAACATATTTATCAGTGATCTGGATGAGAGGATTGAGAGCACTCTCAGTAAATTCGCAAATTCTTTCCTGAGCTGTACAAGGGCATAGATCTGCTTGAGGACTGGAAGGCTCTTCAGAGGGACCTGGACAGGCTGAATCAATGAGACAAGGCCAATTGTATGAGGCTCAACAAGGCCAAGTACTTAGGTCCTGAATTTGAGTGATAACAACCCCATGCAACACTACAGGCTTGAGAATGTATGGCTGCAAAGCTGCCCAATGGAAGAGGCCCTGTGGGTGTTGATTGACAGCAAGCTGAATATGAGCCAGCAGTGTGCCCAGGCGGCCAAGAAGGACAATGGTATCCTGACTTGTATCAGAAATAGTGTGGCCAACAGGATCACAGCGGTGCTTGTCCTGCTATACTTGGCACTGGTGAGGCCACACCTCGAATAATGTGTTCAGTTTTAGGCCTCTCACTACAAGAAGGACACTGAGATACTGGAGCGTGTCCAGAGACAGGCAATGAAAATGGTGAAGGATCTAAAGAATAGCTCTTATGAGGATCAGCTGAGGTAACTGGATTTGTTTAGCTTGGATGCTTAGAGAACTTATCTACAGCTACTTGAAAAGAGCTTATACTGAGATGTGAACTGGTAACAAGTGATAGAACCGGGAAAATGGGTTCAAGTTGCACCAGGGGAGGTTTAGGTTGGATATTAGGAAGAACTTAATCACTGAGAGAGTTGTTAAACACTGAAACAGGGAGGTGGTGGTGTCACCATCCCTGGAGATATCTGAAAGCTGTATAGATGAGGTGCTGAGAGACATGGCTTAGTAGTGAATTTGGCAGTGTTAGGATAATGATTGCACTTGGTCTTAAAGTTTTTTTCCAACCAGAAAAATTCTATACATCTATGACTATGTGATTCTCTGATTCTGTGATATATGAAGACATAGCGGATAAAATTTGCTTGATTAGAACAAAACAGCATATACTGTACTTGTTTTTAGCTGTTATACTTACCTATCACAGCATCATCAAACAGGTCAAACAGAAAATTCTGCTGCTTTTAAATATATGATAATGAAGGGATTGGAGATAGTGTCATCTTTATTTTTCTGAAAGATATTAAGCTCTTGTTTCAGATGTTATAGTCAGATATTTGTGAAAATTTCCTGTTTATTATAGACTACAATATTTCTTTTATATATTGTAGGTACTATGATGCCAAAATTTAGGAAAATTATCCCCATGCTAAGTTTAGAAAGGTAAGCATATTTAGCTTTTCTTGTATATATAGCAATGTCCTTCATAAATGTATCTACATGTATATATAATACAATATTGACAAACTCTGTGATAGCTCTGAATTTGTCACATTCTGCCTTATTTATCAATGTCAGACACAACGTCTATCTTAAAACCACTAATCTGGAAAACATTTAATTCTTTTCTTGGAGAGAGAGTAACTATTCATAAATGCAATATGTAACAGATAATGCTGACATATCAAACGTGGGACTGATTATTCTATTTGTTAAATTTGTCTTTTACCTAAGAAATGCAAAACAGAACAATATTGGATAGGCATAAGTTAAATAAGCACACATTTACCTCCATATTCATGTATCACATTTTGTACTATTTAACAGCAGCCTCATCCTGCTGTTTTATTGCCTGTTTGGTAGGATGACATATGACCATAAGAATAGACAGAGGCTTACATTTGCATTTGTTCTCACAATACAGAGCTCAGAAGCAAACTGGTAATCAGAAACATATTATCTAGAATTACAAGGGACACATTGACATGGTAATGTTTTAGAAACTTAAGTGTTCTCAGTAGGTGTTTATTGCCTTCATATTTCAATTAGCATACTCTTACTACATGTCTACAATTTTTGAAGACTATATACAGGGATATATTATTTGGATGTATGTTATGCATATCTGGATGTCTACACAGTCTCACGGCAAAAGTTTCTTACCCAATATTTTATGAATATGTTACAGAGGAAGAAAGAAATACTGAAGAATAGGAGATACCAGGCAAGAGTTTGGAGGCAAGGGGGTAGGCAGGTACAAAACTGATTGATCATTTCCCTGATCCCAAGGTTACTGTACTCAGGGTTGCTCCTTGGGCATAAATGAGATTTCTCTAATTCTTGGCACATGCTGACATGTTTAAAAGACAAAACTACAGCAAGGATTCCTGATAGCACACAGTTGGGTTTGGGTTCCCAAGGTTTCTATCATCCTTTAAATAGTTTTTACTAATCTAAATGTCACAGTAGACTACTGAAAAAGACTGCTACACAGTGGGGACTCAATTCCCCAGTTCCAAACATGCCAAATGTTGTGATATCAGACAGTATTGCCACATAAAGAAGCTACATCACACCAGATGGATTGTCTGACCAAATATCACTTTTAATTTTCACAGGGTTACAAAAAGCTACAGAACTTAGATCTGTTTTCCTTCATGATTTCATATTCATTGTGTTCCTAAATGAAGGATAAAAAATTTTAAACAGTATTTTTGTAGATATGTGTTTATAGATATATATTTATACATATTTATACATCTATAAATATGAATTTGATCAATAGGATATGCATGCAGCATATATATGCATACTATTAAATACTTTTTTTCAAGATAGTGGAGTTTCAGTCTCATCAGACACAACGTGAGTTGTGAACATTACGTACTTCTGAAGATTGAAACACTGTTATTTAGATGAGTAAACATCAAAAATTGCTGTCATGTTTGAAAATATGGATCAAAGTGCTTAGGGAAAAGTCAGCTTTATCAGCTATTGAGTATATCAGATTATTGGACCAGAGGTTGACAATACAGCAGCCATGAAAACTGAAACTGAGCTGTGAGAAAAGAAGCTAACTCGTTGTATCTTTATTGAGCATAAGATATATAACAAAATCATTGGCATTTTCCTAATGACCAATGTATGAAGAAAAGGAAAAAAAAGCCTCTATTTTACCAGACCAGAACATTGCAATGGCTTTTTTTCTCTTAAAAAAAAAAAAATCTTAATTTGTCTATAGAGCCACCAGTACCATCCTCTTAATGCATATTAGTACAGCAAGTTGAACCTCTTACATTTAATACCAACAATTTTTGGAAAACATCTCTGGACCACAAGTCTTGAATTAGGAGCAGATGGCTAGACTAGACAGTTCTGTTAGAGTCATGAAGAACCTGTCCATCAATCCACGACCAGGCAATCAGAGTCTTTGATCAAGATGTTTTATAGGATTGTGACAGATCTAGAGCTACTCCATTGGAGTAGACTTATTTCACCAGTACAGCCTTTTGTGTGGTAGCACCCTTCGTCTCACATCTCAGTATTTTCAAAATGCTGATCGGCTCTTCCTCTATTTTGGCTGAGCTATTAGTCCTGAATGAAGAGGCATAATTGGTTGTCCGCTCTTAGGGATATTGTCACTAGTTCTTCACTAGCTAGTGAAGAACTGCCATTGAACTTGGAAGTTATTCATTTTCTGCTGCATCTAGGAGCTCCTGAATTTAGGAACACAAGTTCCTAAATGAACACTGTGCAATATAATAGGAAAAAAAACCTCTCAGAATCAAAATATCCAAACATGAAGGCCACTTTTCGTATCACTTTCAGTTCAACTAAAACATTTTTCACCAAGATATTTGTTATTGAAAAGATCTTTCAAAAACTCTAGAAGCATAATAGGTCTACCAAAATATACTGTGGTTTGCTTGGAATGGATATATAATAAAAATTCAGTGGAAAGTTTTGTAGAACTTCCTGAGTAACAGTAAAAAAATAATAAAAATTACTCAATGACAGAAACCAATGAGAGAACTTGTTTTTTTACAAGCTATCTCCTCTTTATTACTCCGTGATTTCAAATTCTCCCATGCCTTAGGCTTTTATTGGACATTTTCTGTAAGTCTTACAAAATTATACACTCATTTTTGAATAGCAATGCAATAAGAGGATATGCAAATCTGAATGCAGAGTGTGCAAGGATGTAGCTACCACTGTTAATGATAGGGAAAAATATTTGCAGGCCTGGTTTCCTCTAGCCTTGCAAATTACAGAAATAGGATAAATTATATTTTTTCTTCTGTTTGTTTCCCTTGTCTCTTTTATTTGTTATTGTTTTTATTTTACATGAACTATAATTCTCTTTAAAGCTGCCTATAACCTTGATTTGATTGGTACTTTAGAGAAATATGCACATTCAGGAAAATGAGAAAAGATTGATCCCTATTTATGAGTGCAAAAAATATACCTCATGTAACTTCAGTTGTTCTTCTCAGTAAGAAGGTATAGGTGTATTGTATTCTCTCACTTAAGCCTCCTGTTCTGCTTGGGGAAAGATAAGAGTCAGTTGTGGAGGTTGATATTTTCCATCAAGACTGCAATGAACGATGGTTTGTCATCAGATTTTGGCACCAGTTTCTAAATTCGTGGGAGACTCCAGGATTTTTTTTCAGTTCCTCAGATCCTATGTCCTTGAAATTGTCTACAATGATGTATAAAAAGAGAAAGCTGGGGAAAAATATCTAATACAGTGAACTCTTTCCATTCTCATCTTTTAGCAATCAGGCTTTGGTCTACCTCTCCACGTAAGAATTTTTCCTCAGAATCAAAAAAACTATTGCTGTCTGTCCTCACCGTAATGCTTGCATCATGACAGAAAACATTTCCCAGCTCCTGAAAGACAGTAAGTGGTTGCCAGCAGATATGGCAATTTCTAGAGCCATACGGTATTTTTTCTGACTTTTTCACCCAGGTCCATATCAGACTCAAGGCAGTCTGCAGTAACAGCAAAACATGAATTTCAGCAAAAATAAAGCTTATATTCTTGATTAGAAAGAAAAAAAAAAAGAACATAATAAAATAGCATGAAAAGGACAACAAGGCTTGGTACATACTTATATATATATGTATATGTATGTGAATACACACATATAAACACAATATTATATCAAACAACTTTTGTAACCTTCTCAGGCATATTTTGGCGAGTAAAACAAAGTAATTCAATTAAATACTGAATGTGACTTCTCGCCTTTGTTTCATACCCAGAAGCTTTATATCCTTCTAATGCTCTAATATTCTGTTTGTAGTTTGGAGACCATGAGAATGAAACACATTTAAGTTTACCGTGCAATATATCTTTTAAATATGTTTAGAAATTATATATGTGCTGTATGTGTATACATAAAAGTATCTGTATATGTGTTAGAGATGTCCATTTCACCACTCACGTTTCACGACTTTTTAGGAAGTCGAATCAAATTTTCAACTTTACTGTGCTTTCGGAGAGCAAAATCTATGAAATGAAACTTGATAACAAAAAAATTCATTACCTACAGAATGCTCTAGAATTATATTTTAAAATAAATAGTATTTTCATTTGCAAATACAGTGGATAAGACGTAAGAAAATTAATTACAACTAGATGTTTTTGAATTCATCATACAAACTTGCCTATTTTTTGTTAAAACATCAGATTTTAAATTAGTATTTATCAATGTATACTTTAATGCATGCACATGAACTTTTTGCTGACTTTTCCTTGTTCAGAAATAGTATCTCATCCCTTACAGAAGACCTCCTGATATACAATGGGTATTTTCTTAGAACCTCTCAGTATTTCATCCATTTCGAAATACATCAAAGGACTGCAATTAAACTAGCTGAGGTCTCCAGAGTACATAATGTTAACTGCATTTGTCTATACATGACTGGACCCCTTAGTTTTGTTAAAATAGAAAAATGTAAATGTCTATACAAAGTGATACAGGTCTGAGAGTATGCCAGATACAAAACTCAGATTATAAAGGCAAAGATTAGAGGTACTCCTTCACAGCAGATGCTATGCAGTCCTGCACCCATTGTTTGTAGGTTTGAACTTGTTTGAGTTTTTTTATCCTTATGTTTAACATAGTCTCTTCTCATTGCACTTTAACTTGCTTAGTTCTCAGATTCGCTGCACCTGTGCCTGAAAGGAAGTAGGGAAGAAGTAGCGGAGATTGCTACCTCACCCACAGCTTGGCCATTTACAAATGTGTAATTCAGGAGTGGCTATTGGGAATACACAATAACTAGCATATTTGTTTCTTGAACTACACTATGCATATATTCAGATCCAAATCAGAAATCAGTAGACCTTCTCAAGGTTTTCTTTCTTTGTTTAAGCCTTGCACAATAAAATTATTAAAATATATGCTGAATTTCCTGAGATAAAGTTTTCCCTTTCTTGCTGTTTATATACATGATTTTATTTCTTTACCACCTCTTCGTACCAACAAGGTTCAGTGTCACAACAGAAAACATCTGCATAAGAAAGACATAATATCCACCACCAACTAAGCTTATTTAACAACTGGGAAATGAACCAGTCAGCAGGGTAATCAAAGCTGAATAGGAGCAAACCAGAGTCACCTAATCTGCACTTATTTGATGTCCCTGTGCATCAAATGCAATTCAAGGAGTGTAATTAGAAACCAGTGTGTAATACAGACTTTGTCTTCAGTGGCAAATCAGAAGTACAAGTTTGAAGGCCAATGGATTTGCAAACATTCCCAAATCTGGTGAATAGTTGTTCCAGATCCTCCCTTTACAAACTGTGCACAATCCAGCATCTCCTAAAGGTTCTGCGGAGTCAAAGGTTTATATAAAATCAAGAATAATTAGAGGTCACTGTGATCCTCCCACTTTCCAATCCTTTTGGAATGAAGTCTTTCATTTCAGAGTGCAAAGTTGAGCAATATTGCTGATTCACGTGTGACCTTAAAACATAAAATAGAAAAGTCTTGTGGTAAAGCTATGCTAAAATGCATGTCCTTCTGTAGCTTAGTGTTCGTTAACACCCTATGTAAATGGTACTAGTCAAGGATTCAAAATCCAGTCCAGGGAAGAATGTCATCACAAATACCTTGATCACCTGACCTTCAGATTTCTCTGATGCTTCTGCAGGAATGGCCCTTCTGCTTTTATTGTATGTGCTGTGTGTGAAACCTTTCTCTGTGTAATCAGGAAGGCAAGAACAGAACATTTTTCCTTATGTCTCCTGCTTTAAAAAAACTTTTTTTTTAAATTTTATTTTGGCAGCAGCACCAACAACTCCTGTTAATTTTGGAGCAGATTCCTGTTAATTTCTTTAATATCTAAGGATTTAAATGCATTTTACTAGTAAACTTAAGGCATACCTTACGTTGGTGACACATTTACCTACTTGGTCATTTAAATGAAAGATTATTAAGGACTGTAAACAAATCCAGTGCTTACATGTATTTAAATCAAATATTTCAAGAAGAACTATATTTTAAGTGAATAGGGACTTTTTTTAAAGCCTCTACCTCTTCTTCAGCATAAAATAAGAAAAATGTCCTCCAACTATTTCCAAGCTTGGATACATCCCAGATTTACTGATCTCATAGGTTTGGCTCATGTTTTAACTACTGCAGCAAGATAGTATAAATTACACTAAGATGTAATATAAGTATAATATAAAATGTAATATAAAGGAGGGTAAAAATGGCCAAAATATTCTATATTTTCTATTCAAGTCAGAAGTGAATTATATTTCATCACATGAAAATACTCCTTGTTTCTCATAATTACAACTGCAGCTTTTATGATAAAGAGGCATTAGTTTTGTCTAAGCAAGTATCATTTCCTCTGTAGATTGCTGTCAGACAGTAAGACAGACCTAATGTACAACATCCAAAAGGTCAAGCAGGAAAATTGTTTATGGCTCATTCTTCTTTCTTGCACTGGTTTGATGAAGTGTCAGACTTAGCAGTACCCCAAGAAAGATCATATGATCACATCTTCTCCTGTGACTTTCAGAAACAGCTTGTTTCAAGCTGTCTGTGAGTCTGATGCAACTTAGCATACACAAGTTCCAGGCTGGTAAGAATAAAGCGAATGTTTGTTTTACAGTGGGATTCAAATACTTCTCAAATCTCCTTCTAAGAACCAAAAGAGAATGAAGATGCACTGTTTTTTACACTGTATGTCAGTCCTACCTCAGGCTAGACGAAACAGTAATTTCATTGTACTTTTAATAAGAAATTTGCAGTATATTTCCAAATGTCATGTCTCAGATAGAAAAGAAAACCCACTTGCATGGCATTATAGAATTTTTCTCTGCAGAGGTTTCATATCTCCCTCTGAAACATCTGTTGTTGGCCACTATAGGATACCAGTCTAGATTGATGATTGGTCTAATCCCATGTGACATTTTCTCTCTTTCAATTATACTCATGAGTTTGCTCAAATGTAACTTTTTACATTGAGAGAAAATTTAGAGCATATTGGCTGTGGAACCCCAAGGTGAACACATTTTATGCACTTTGGGATACTGGATTGGAAGAGGGCATTTCAGTCTAAACAACCTAGCTCTTTCTTTAGGTCATTTGGAAAACTAAGGAATTACTAAACTCTTTGGTATCCAGAGGTCTGGTCCTTTCACTTCAATGCTTTATGAAATTATTCTCTTTCACTCTTCTACCTTCTCCATCTTTGGAAAGCTAGTCCTAGCATCAGTTCATCTCTCTCAGATGTTTCAGGGACATAAATCAGAAAGCAGGTCACATCCAGACCTCTCCTCTGACAGAATGGACACACAATCATATAGAAGTAAAGCTGTACGTTCTTTCATATTACAGCATGTTAGTCTGGGCACCCTGAGGAAAGTATTCCCAACCTTAGTCAGTTAACTTAACTTTCTGGACTTACAATGTAGTTAGATAGCTTCAGAAGTAATGATTAGATCTGATGCCCTCAGAGGAGCTCCTTCCTTCCCACTACCCAGGCAGGGAGCCTGGCAATTCTCAGCTAAGTTGCTTCCAAGTTGCTCTAAGGTCATTCTGTTTGAACAGTCTCCTGACTGTTAAAATGCTGACTTGAGACTGGAAAAGGGGAGAAAACTGAAACATTAGGAATGGTTGACCTCTGAATAAAGTAATGCCAAACTGATTTTGCACCACTTAGTTTATGGGTGTGTTTTCCACTATATGAGTTTGTTTTTCCCTTGGCTTATTATGAATGCTTGCTTCTTCTTAGTCCCTATTGTATTGCAATGTTAATTCATACCATTTTGTGTACATTTCAAATATTCTAGTTTTTTAATTCTTCTTGAGAATTATTCTATCCTGATGTATACATATAGTCATAATAAGTTTGCTATCAATAGTTGGAAATAAACATTTAGACATACATACTCTTAAACAAGTTCATATTTATGAAGTGCGTCTTTTGCTAGCGTTGCTATTTCAGGAGTTTCACTGTTCTCTAGTTTTGAATATGCAATCAGAAGAACAAGCTTAAAAGATGTAGTGACTACGGTTTACATTAATGTTATAATGTCAGCTTCCACTATCATTCATATAATTTCCTGATAGCCAGTCAAACATTACAAATTACATTATGATTCCTGCTTTCTGATTCTGAATTAACTCCGAGTGTGATATTCAGTTTAATGTGCAGCACCCATAAAAGCACAGTGCATAATGTGAATGTTCTGTGCATTGTCATTCTAGAAATCATTACTTCTTTGATCACAGTATAGCTCTTCTAACCTGTTTGAGCCTGTTGTCAATAGGAATAAACAAGCTTAAAGTGTTTGTGACAGCACAAAGCAGCCTGCATTAAAGCTAGCTTGTTTAGAAGACAAAGCAATAAACAGTAAAAGGTTAACTTATAACCTTTGGTAATACAATAAGGTGCTGTTTTGAATAAAACATGCAATTAAATTCAAATGTGGCTTTCCCTTACACAAAAACCCATTCAGTGTAGATTTGCTGCATACCTAAACTGTAAAATATTTTGCCTATTAGGCAACCATTTTCCTCTGATATATTTTCTGTAACAAATTTAAATCTAGCTCCAGAAAAGCTTAATTTTAAATGAAAATAAATAGCAGAGATCAACTAATCTTCCCTTTATTCTAAATTTTACCAGTGTACAAAAGTCAGTGGATGTTCTTTCAGCCCGTGGTAAATTCATATATTGCATTCTGGAAAACCAAAAGCATCATCCTGATTTAAAAAAAAAATTATTTTCAAATAAGGTCTTGATATGTATTGAACGAAAAGCCACGAGGGTCAGCAGCAGTAACTGTTGAACCAACTAAAATGTACAAAGATGTTTTTTTCATGACCCTTGATGGAATCTTTACTGTTCAGCCAGGCTATTCTGACTGTGCAAAACCACTTCTAATACATCTTGGAAATAAATGATCACCAGAACGCTGAATTTAAGTCTTGCTTCAGTGATCTGAGTGTATGGATGGATGAGTGCACATGGAAGAGCTCTTTCAGAGGGTTGCACTCTGAACCTCAAAGTCTCTACCTCTCTGCTGAGAACTGGCAACTAGCCTTGTGCTTAATCCTAAGGATATGCTCCTAAGGATTTACTTCTAGATGAGGTACTTCATGGTGGCATTCAGTGGTGTTTGAACTAATCCAAATGACTCATTCATTTTCATTGCTGTTGATTTGTTAGTTTCTGATCTGAGCTAAAAGCTGAGTTCCTCAACAATTCTGGCTCAGTCACTCATTTCTTTGGCCATAATCTACTGCTCGTTATTCTGCATTCCTTTCTGGCATCTACATCCCCTTTATTCTCCTTTTTGTTGCGATTCTTCCTTCTAAATTTATGTGCTAAGGATACTCATACTTCCCTGACTTAAATGATTTTGCTGAATGAAAATCTATTAACTTCTAAAATAAACAAGTCAAATACATGCACAGTGCTTTAGCTGCTCAGCTTTCTCAAATAAAAATTCTCTGTTAAGTTCTGTGACTTATGGTATTGCTATATTTGCTTGAAAACCCCTACTCTTCCAGAAATATTTACATAGATCTGGACTAAAAATTGATATGGATATCCTGTTTGTTGATTATGATTTGCTATTCTTTGGAATTCCTTTTCCATTATTTGACTATTTGAGTTTGAAAATGCATAATATAGCCTTAGTGAAGGATGTCTGATCCACTACAGTATTTAGGTGAGAAAATGGTTAAACTTTAATGATTTTACAGTCCCTTCTAACTTAAATTTCTAGAAAATAACCATCATATGTTCTCAAGTGAGCAGACCATAAACAGTAAAAAAACTGTTTCTTTCCCACAGTAGGAGGATAGTTATTAATGTAGTCTGATATTGAATTTACTGTAGCCAGTAGGAGGATCACATGGGTCTCCTAACAGATTGCTAATCAATATATATATTTAGCACCACGTGATGATAGTAATTGATCAATTGACCTGCCCTACACCTTCAGTTCCTACACAGGACAAGTCTGTTAACCTTTTCTCTTTTTTCAGTGTTAAGACTGTTGTTAGTGTACACACACACATATATGTACAAATTCCAGCCTGTGGAATTTCTCTGTCCATTTCCAGAGAAATAGCCATGGCTAATTCTAACCCATTTACCCCAATTAATTGATTATAGTCCATATATAGTTCATTATAATTAATTAATTGTATTCCAGTAATTTTTTGCTGTGATTCTAGTATTTCATTTCTGAACATTTTATATTTTGATATTTTGTCTCCTATATCAGAGTCCTCTGCTTATATCTATTCTTCATGCACTCCGTGACTGTCAGTCCTAACTCTTCTCTTGGATGTCCTAGCTGCCTAGAGGACCATATTATACTATTAGCTCTTTTCAAAACAATTTATAAATTTGCTCTGAAATCCTTCCAGAGTTTAAGTCACTTTCTTTATTGTGAATGTCAGAACAGTTTTCAGAAATGCTAAATTATAAAGCAACAGTCAGTTTAACTTATAAACTCATCAGAGATAAATTTGCTTTTCTGAATATCAGGTTTCCATAAACTAATGTTAATTGGAGATAACTGTTTTCTCTTTATCAACTTCTGTAAAACAGTTGCCACATAATCTAACTGATTAGTTTATGTAGAAGCAATGTCAGAATTACAGAGCTAATGAAATCATCACATCGGTATACTTTTGAAATTGAAACACTGTATTAGCTTTCTCTTTTTTCTTTGTTTTTTTTTTCATTGCCTTTCAATCATCTGGAATTCCTAATTGTTTTAAGTTGTATTAGAAATCAACAATGAGAAACTAGGAAGCTTCTCATAATTTTCATTTTTCAGTCTCTGTGACAGGAGATTGGCCAAACCTGTTGCTTTAAAAGCTGCAGCTTCTGATTTACTGTTAGTGTGAAAAGTATTTCATCAGCAGCCTATGCAATGATTGCTTTTATTTCATTTTTCCAAATAGAGAGCAGAGATATTTATTCAACAGAAAATGGAAAGATATTATTATTTCTGATATATCATTTCAAGCTAGCAAGGGAAAAGTAATATTATTAGGATTTCTTTTGTTCTTAGTGTAGTTAAAAAACTCTTTCATATGGAAGGTTGCAAGCTTTCCGTTATGAAGTTTTGCTTATTAACTCTCTACCATTCTTAGCTTCCAAGTTCTTTTCATTGTTAATGATGACTTCATTTCGCCATTTGTTTTATACCATATTTATCTGATTATAACGTGACTCTGATCAAACAGAAAGCCAGATTTGTGGTTAATTGTAAGGAAAAAAAAAAAAGTGTGGACCCTGGATATATGATAACCTCCAGTTCCAGCTGATCCCTGCATCTCAACATACCTACCATATGTCCTCACATCTGCAGCAATTGCCTCCCTCCCTCATCCTCACTCTCCTGACAGTGTTCTTTCTATACTGCTCTGCACACATTTTGTAAAACACCAGGGCTTTTACCCTATGCAAGCAAGAAAGGTCTCAACTGTAAGGCACAAGGCTTCTGAGACTTTATCTTTTTATATGCTACCTTTTCTTTCTGTACTTACTTTTTCAGCACTTCAAATCCCCAAATAATTGGGCAGAGTTTTCCTTCACTCTCTCGTCTGAGCTAGTGTCTCATCTGCAGAACTGTTTGCTCTCACATGCCCTTCTCCAATTCTGTTTTTCAGCTTAACTTCCCCACATCAGTCTGAACTGTGACTATAAGAGACACGTTAAGGCTCTGTTTCAGTCTCCAAACAATAAAAAACTGGGAAAGATTCCCTTTTTCTTTGTGACTTCTTTGTCAGTACAAGAAATTTGGGAGGGTCTAGCAAAATATTTGTAAAGAACTCTAATTTGTCATTCAAATTTCTACGGATAACTAATTCAGATAAGAATTCTATGACACTGTACTTAAATCTTTCAGATTATATATAGATTTCTGTAAAGGGCTTAATTGTTCATGCATAATAAAGTATAAGAAGCCACAGTTACTGATATTCATACAAACATTTATTGATTAGTTTCCTTATCAATAATCTATTTATTTATATGAGATTTCTGATTATATCTAACACTTTTTAATTTATTGAGTAGCTTTTTTAGTAATGACAATAATGATCAGAAAGCTCTGCAGCTTAAGAATGCAACTGTCTGCCACTCAGGCTACACTGTTTGATGATAATGTGCAATGCAAACATTATAGGTACTTAAGCAATTAATGTTCCTGTTCTCATGTAAGACACCATAATTTGTAGTCATCATTGACTACTATTCTATCCTGATTAATTTTTACAAACATTCAGACATTCAAGAATCATTTAGAACAAAGTAATATCTGATTCAGAAACAGTTACGTTTTAAGACATATCAATTCTCTTCACCTTTTACCCATGAAATTTTTCCCACTAATGTGCAGCCATTCTGTTGGATATTCTAACCATATCCATTGTTTTACGAACTACAAAAGTAAAAAATATCTTCAAATTCATGGGTTTCATCTTTAGACTATAAATAACATCAGAAAGATTTACTGATTTGCCATTTTCTACTATTTGCTTTTACAAAACTTTTCAAATAATTTTAAAGGCATATTTAATTTTTAAAAAAAGGAATGATTTTATAAGTCACCTCAGAGATTATTTTTTATAAGTCTTTCTAGTAAATAATACAAGACGAGTTCCCTGAAAAAAGTCAATCAGAAAAATTTGCATGAATCTTCATCTCTTCAGGAAAAAAAAAAGGTAATTTGATCGCAAATAATAACTGAAAAAATTATGGGAGTCAAAAGACTACAAAGTGAAAGCATTGTTCACAGAACAAAGGTATCATAGATTTCACTGTCAGATTAATCTCTTACAAAAAGCAACATTTCTCTTTTAAATTATTATCAATACTTGCAAATGGAGAAATTCTTTAATTCATTTAAGTTTACTTATCAGGTAATAACACAAGTCTGGAAAAGGTAAAAATATGATTCAGGTGATTATATTTTTCATAAATTATTTTGGGCAGACATTTATTTTTATCATAATTACATTCTGTACTTATTTATTTTGCATTAGATGTTTAATATTTGAAAACAATTGCTATTAAAGATAACATGAACATTTTACATTTTTAATGTATATATAGAACCACAGATTACTTTCTCATTACAGATCATGATAATAACTATACACCCTGAAAAAACATTGGAAATGCCCATCTCTAGAATGGCATTTCTAGAGAGTGGTGAATTCAAGAAAGTACACCATGAAATCCCAATTTACTAAATTTTTTATTTCTAAAAATTTACTTATATGAGTATTCCTATGTTATTCAGGGGATTATTCACACTTAAAGTCAGTGCTTCAATGCTTTGCTGAATTAAGTTCCAGATATAGTAAAATGATACTTTAAGTTCAGTTGTGAACATAGAGTAGAACATAATATCACTTATCTAAGTGCTTTGGGAAGGAAAAAAAAAAAAAGAAACTGAGAAGGAAGCCATCTGCTAAGTACTTCAAAAAGTTAGTTTAACTGAGAAGTTAGGCTGTCCCTGCCCCAAAAAGCATGTAACATAAATAAGCAAAACAGGAGACTATTGCAAAAGACTCACACAAACTGGAAGAACAGACATAGTTGGCAAGCACTATGTCAGTACCATATTTTGTTTTAACAAGTTTAGTTTTCCTAGTGTGTTATGGCGGACATCATTTATGAGACTAGCAATTGGAGGAGGAGAAAAGTAGGAGGAAATAAGAAGTAGAAGAAGTAACAAGAAAAAAAGGAGAAGTTTTGTAGGAAAGAAGGAACAGTATTTAACTGGTGTTCAGAGAAAACCAGTAATCAGCACAGGAAAGTGAGCATACAGCAAAAGAACTGTGAAAGTATGTTAGCTGTTCCTAATCCTTCTATTTCCAGTTCATGTGCTCGATAGGTTTTTTTCTCTTCTATATCTCAAGGTTGCAATACGAAGGAAAAAAAAAAAAACAAAACAGAAATGCATAAAAGAACATGTCTAGAAAATAGTTATCTCTTCTGCAGTTCTACAACTAGGAGCACTTTTCCACTTCCTAGGTCTTATCCAGGATACAAATGTCCAATTTTTACCTAGGGCTGGTTTCTTTTTCCTCATAGCCATAGCTTACTAAAGCAAGCATAATTTGAGATTATAACCTATCTGGGATGACTGGTACAATTTTCCACCTGAAAAGTTAAAGAAGAAAGAAAGAAAGAAAAGAAAGAAAGAAAGAAAGAGAGAAAGAGAGAGAGAAAGAAAAGAAAGAAAGAAAGAAAGAGAGAAAGAGAGAGAGAAAGAAAAGAAAGAAAGAAAGAAAGAAAGAAAGAAAGAAAGAAAATAATTGGAACTGTCAAGTTGATGCATCAACTCTTATTTTAAGAATGTTTATTGCGGGTGGAAATAATCTCCAATTAAATACTACAATGAAAAACAGTGACAAACTGTTTTTTATTGCTATATTCTTACCCGTTCCTAAAGTAGAAATTGTTAAACACTATGAAAGAAGAGTCAAGTCTGAAAAAAAGTGAATACTTCTTTAGTTCCCCACATTTGTTTAAGGTCAACAGAAGGAATTTATTCAAACATAATTGGATCCAAACATTATTGAAATTTAGGTTCTGGTTCTAATCTGTATGTTTCTGGGACTATAGGTTTTCTAAGAAAAATGTTGCAGTTTTTTTCACTTGAGTGCTAAATTGGTGATCTCTAAGTGGACTCAGCTTCCTCCAGATGAAAATCTCAAATGCCATTGGTTTAATAAGAGCTGTAGGCAAAGTGGAGGTTTCTTAAACATTGTAGAAAGCAGGAAAAATGGTCATTTTCGTAATTATTAGTCTCTTTACATGCCTCTACAATAAATTCAGTGCTTGAGAGACTGTCTCTGTCTCCCTGCAAAATCACTTTCATAACTCTCTCTCCTACCTTTCCCACATTAATTCACATGTTTCAACAAAATATGCTTTTAATGATTTGATTTTATCTGAATTGTGCCTGCACAGGCCAGACCATTTGTTTTAATGTCTCCAGTGGCAATCCTTTCCCACCTACAAATATTTCATTAGATAAAAGTACTTAAACAGTTCTGCCTTCAGTCCCAAAAGAAGACCAAGTCAGGTGCACACTTACTCACACTAACAAGGTCTGTGATTCTTTCAGGACAATTGACTTGTCTCTGTAGAGATGTAGTATTCTGTTGCAATAGACACATTACTATATGGGCATACTCAAAATAGCAGACAGATAGTTATTCATTCAATTCTAGCACAGAAACATGACTCTTCTTCCCTCTGGCAATCTGTACTCACACCTCTTCAAAATACTCTAAATCAGCTCCTGTATTCATCAGTCTTTAATCATTTTCTGTTAGTTGAGCAATATTCAAGATCTTTATGTCTTTTTCAAATCTCCTCTTTCTACTTGTTCTAAAAAAGTCAAAACCAACAAAATACACTGGAGTTCTGAAAACAAGCACAGGTGGATTTGAATTGTTTGCTTCTTACCTGCCAACACAGAATTTCTAATTGGATGTCTTGCTGTGACAAAAGAACATTTGTGAAAAAGAAAATAACACTGCACTTCATTTTTTCCATGAATGTAATTTTTATAATGATGCCCTAGAATTAAGGTACTCAAACAGTTTCTATTATAAACTCATTTGAAAAATATTTCAAATTGTGTGACACTTAGGGATGTGGTTTAGTGGTGGATTTGGTAGTGTTTGGTTAATAGTTGGACTCGATCTTAGGGGTCTTTCCAATCTAAAACATGCTGTGATTGTATGAGTTAAAGGGCTAATTCAAAACTATAAAAACAACACCACAACATAATTTTTTCCTATATTTCTTGGGACTTTTTTCTCAGTTCAATCACAGTAACAGATAAAAATTATTGTAGCCAAGAGTTGTGGCTTAAACCCAGTTGGCAACACAGCACCACACAGCCGCTAAGTCGCCTCTCCCCCTCCTCGTGAGGTGGAGGAAAGAATCAGAAGAGAAAAACTCATGGGTTGAAATAAAGACAAATTTATAAATAAAACAAAAGATACTTGTGCAAGAAAAGCAAAATAAGGATTTCATTCACAACTTGCCATTGTTCAGTCATCTCCAGGAAAGCAGATTCCATTTTATGTAGTGGCAACTTTGGAAGACAATCACTCTGAGCTCTGCATCTGCATACCATCACTCTCCATTCTCTCTTCTTACCCCAGATTTATACACTGATCATGATGTCATATGATATGGGATATTCCTTGGGTCATTTGGGGTCAGCTATCTCAGCTCTGTCTCTTCTCAACTTCTTATGAATTCCTAGTGTGCATGCTGGTGAGCAGACGTGAGAAGCAGAAAAGGCCTTGACGCTATGTGAGCTAAACCAACAACCCTTTACCAAGTGTGTATTACCAACACCCTTTTCGGCACAAATCCCCAAAATAGCTGCACAGTAGCTACTATGAAGAATATTAACTCTATTCCAGGCAAAGTTAGCACACTGAGAATTGTGACTATTACTAAATATTTTATACTTTCATGAATAGTAGGATAAAGCAGGGACTAAAAGTACTACAAAGAATATAGTATAGCCATAAAACATAAAAACGTGTATCACAGCTATTGCATTGTAGTGGGAAGAGAGAAGGGATTTTTTTTTTTAATGTGTAAAAAATACACACTTGCGAAGTACAAAAGACAAAGAATAGATTCTGTGAGAAGGTACTAACAGGGAGAAAACTGGAAAATGGCACACATTACCTTTTCCTGTCTCTTTTCCAAATGTTTCAGTCTAAGCTTATTTAGTTAAAACAGAAGTTTGTGCCCTGCTTTACAAGCATGACACTAAATTAAAAATGTTTCAGGAACAGGAAATACAAGTAATGTCTTATAAATTATCTAAGTTGTATTTGCTCCGTTCTCATGTTACAATGCCTTATTTTCAGGCAGTCCTTTTTTCCTGCCAAGTTATTTGGTCTGAATTGGCTTCATTTTCTCAAAGTTTTCCTAAATGGCGGTGTTTTCCTAAACTAGGAATTAACTCTTCAAACCTCAGAGAAATTTTTTTTCTGAAGGCATTCCTGGAGGTAGAGGATTTTGGTGTTTGGTTAATCCAAGCACTACTAAAAGCTTTGCTTAGTGAGTCAAAAATATGAAAGTGGGAAGCATTCACCTTTCCAGCATTCTTGTTGTCACTTCTGTGTTAGTAGTATTACCAGGTATAAACAGAGCCAAATTTGGACACCCTTGCATTTAAGAAGCCTTCTTATTCAAAGCACTGCCTTCAGCCCACGACATTTCCTTTGGGATAGAGATTCTAAATCTTGCAATTACTTTCTCAAATGATACCACGTCCTGGATATATCGCATAAAGCTGGTTGAGCTGGAAAAGGCTAATGACTTCATGTTTGAGCAGCAGGTCTTCATCTTAGTGATGACATCTTACTGTCTGTGTTTGGGCACCAGCAGATTAGCCTGGAGAGCTTCAGAGCTGCCAGCACAGTTGGACTGTGCGTGGGTGTTGTAATGATCAAGGCTTGAGAGGCTCTTCTCACTCACACACCAAGCAAGTGTTGTTCATCTGGAGTGACAGTCAGCCATTGGCCCCTGCTGTCTCTGTTTCCGCCAGCTAAAATAACTTCTAAACAAGACCGCAACTGATGTACGAGACTTTTTCCTCCTCATACTGCAGAGCACTCCCAGGGCTGGGCAGGGCAGGGCAGGTGGGACAGCCTTCTCTTTTTCTCGGTTTAGAAACTTTTTCTTCAGTCACAGTGTGAGGAAGACAGCACTGGCCAACTGGTAAAGCTACTACTGGAAAAACAAAATTAAGAGGGATAGATGAGAGATATGGCAGGGCTACTGGAGACGACAGAAAATTAACTAGAAATACTGAGGTCAGTATTTTATTGGCCTATAGTAATTATGTTTTTAATTAAAATAATGCAGTTTTGGTGAGTGTCTTTAGAAAATATTCTTGCTGTTTTGTAAAATGATTCTGATATTTTCACTGTTTTTTTCCAACAAGTGTTTTGTAACTTCAAAGGAAACACAAGTTATTCTACAGGTTTTGGAGGAAAGAAAGAGAAAAATTTGCAGTTTCAGATGGAGGTGGCAGGTGGCATACAGATTGCACTGTGTCTGCAGACAGAAGGTTAGAATCTTATTTTAAAGTAATTCTGTCTATACATCCTCACTTAGAGCAATCAGAGCTCTTTGCATGAGTATTTGTGTATGTGAATACAGTTCATAAAATCATAGAATCATGGAATCATACAATCATGGAATAGTAGGGTTGGAAGGAACCTTTATAGATGATCTAGTCCAACCTCACTGCAGAAGCAGATCCACTTAGATCAGGTTGCATAGAAACATGTCCAGGCAGGTCTTGAAGACCTCCAAGGAAGGAGACTCCACAACCTCCTTGAGCAACCTGTGCCAGGGCTCCATCATCTTCACAGTGAAATAGTTTTTTCTTATGTTTTAATGGAACTTTTTGTGTTCCAGCTTCATCCCATTAGCCCTTGTCCTGTTGCTAGATACAATAGAAAAATGGGATGCCCCAACATCTTCATAGGTTTTCAGCTATATATATATCTATATATCTATATCTCAAGAGGAGCTCAGAGAGAAAAATTTTCTAGAATCATTTTGGTTAAAAAGGACCTTTAAGATCAAATCCAACCACTAGACTGCCAAGCCCACACATGTCCTTAAGTACCTCACCTATGTGTCATTTAAATGCTTCGAGGGACAGAAACTCCATTGTCTCCTTGGGCACTCTGTTCTAGTGTTATCCTTCAGAGGATAATAATGAGTTGCTATGGCTTATCAGAAGGAAATTTCTTCCATACTCTCGCACACACTATAACATGGGAGAAATCGAGTGTTCTCCTGTTTCCCACCTGCCTCAGTGACCCTGCACCCCATGGGGTTGTTCAGAGCCTGTTAAGCCCTCCTGCCCTGTGTGTGGTGTCAGAGTATCCCAAATAATAATACTCTCAGAGGTTCTGTAATCAGTTTCCCAGGGTCAGGGTGCTGCCTAGATTAAATTGAGCAGAAATAGAATATTCTTCAAAAAGTGTTCCATGCCTTATTCTATATACACACAAATTAGGATAATTATGTGTCTCTCCAGCTGAAAATGAAGCTGAAGTAATAGTAATGAATAAAGATTTCTAGGTTATACTCATTTAGCCTTTGTCCATAATAAAGCTCTGGCTAGCAGGTCAAGTTACAACAGGTCTCCGGGGACACTGAAATAAATGCTTTCATTACACCATAAGTCTCAGCAAAAAGCAGTAAAGCAAAGCAAAACTATAGTGCATGTTAGTGCCATTAGAACATTATCCAAGAAAATTAGACACATTATTGAAGAAAAGCATGAAATCTGGAGAAAACTTCCACAAAATTAACATTATGCATTTTAACCACTGTGATCAAGTTTATTGCTTCTTATTTCCTGAGTTCAGAAAAATTGTCAGCAGCCACAAAACACCTGGAGCTTAACTATGCGTTAAATTGTGTTTATACACTTGTAAAACACTGCTACATTACTAGTGGTCTTAAAAAGTCCTCTTATCTGAGAAGATCACCGGAGATCTTATATGTGGAAAACTCCTTTGTGTTCCAATCTGTGAGTGTATTTTTTAAATAAAAAAAATACATTTCTAAGCAGCATAATTAGAGGCGGACAGAGGACAGAGATGTTTCTTTAAATGCTATATTCACTTGCAAAAAAGTTTCCCATTATTTTGTATAAATCCACATTGCACAAAACAAGAGAAAGAGATGAGAGGAAGCTGGAAGCAACTTGAAATGGCAATCCGCTCTGTTGAGGCAGGTTGTGCCAGCAATACAGCCAGACTACTTCTGGCAGTTACATATTCAGCTTCCTTTTATTTGAGAGATGTTAAGTTTCAAGGCTTTTCACTAACATGTAATTAAAAAAATTGTAGTATTCTATTGCAACAGATATAAAATCAGCTCTCATTCATTGTACCTTGAGCAAAATTTTTAATCAGAATCCTGTCTCACTTAAAAGAAACATGTATTAAATATATTGGTAAATTAATCAGGTAACTAAATAGACTAATACAGTATGTTATCACTAGAAATTATTACATCCTTTCCCCACTGAAGTTCATCCTACCTGTGTTAGTACATTTAAAAAGAATAGCAACAACTTTGTAAACTACATTGAAGTCACACTTTTATGAAGGGCTGTGTTACAGGCCTGTAAGATTTCATTACTTTGCTGTAATATCAAAACATTGTTCCTCTAAAGTAAAGTTAGTTTATTTTCTTATAGCAGGCATTCAAACACATAATATTGTTCTCAAATTGACTTTGGAGATAACCTAAAAATAATTCCTATTTTATCAGCCTGTATATAGTACCTGTACTATAATATTGCTTTCACAATGATTTAGTGAGGGTTGTATTAGTCTGATATTATAAAGTCCTATTTCTCTGGATTTTATAGCCATGCTTCGTACTGTGCACCAAACTGACATTTCCTACTAAAAGTAAGTTACACTCTTTCACAAATGTCTGAAAATATCCACAGTATTCATTTTTTCTATTCTGAGGGAAACCAGTAAGGGATGTTTAGATATAAGTTTATGTGCATGAAAAAATGCATTTAAATATATAAATGATTATCATTTACATACTTAAGTTACACTTTAGACACAACTCCCTCCTTATATGAATACGTACATGTATATTTTGTCATATACATGTATATATTCTTGTTTCCATATAATCAAGGAAAGTTTTATTCAATTTCCTAGTAACAGTATCAAAGCAGTATTCATAACAAAGGAGTAATCTCTGGCCATGGTCAGCTCAGGCACAGCTGCTTTGCCTTTGTGAAGAAGCAGGGAGGAGAGTCAAACAGGGAGAAGTCATTGAGTGTGATAATGCTATTAATGGAAATTGTTTCCTGGAAATTGTCCAGAAAGACAAAGACTTAGATTGTGCTAAAATTCAAGGAGATGGGCCTGGCTGCTGTCATTGTCTCCCTTTTTGCAGCACCCAGCTGCAAAGAAGAGTAGTAAACCATGGCGCTGTTACTATAAGTTTTCACCTGCATTCAGATGTCCTCTTTAACAGAATGTTTAGTGAAACCGCACTGTTAGTTTTGCTAGGAGGTGAACCATTAGTACTCAATCTCTTATTTAGTACTTCTTCCAGTGAAAAAAAAGTAGAAATGTGGTTGTCTGACAAAATTCAGCTATCTGAAGATGCAGTATGTAAAGCATATTCAAGTGCTGTGTTCCTTTGCCTAGCTTAACGTGACATTTACAGTATCGCACAGGAGGAGTTTATTAATTAATCAACATTTCAACACAATTATTTGTTGCATGTGTTATCCCTAGTCTGGCTGTGAGATCAGTTAGGAGCCTTTTCGGATAATGAATTTGCCATGATAGTCCATACTCCAGTCTATTTAGACCAAGTCAGCTTCCTAACAAATTGAATATGGTTTTGTTTGTAAAAAAAATAGGTATAATCCTTCAGCATTTTTCACCAACAAGATGTCCTTTAATTGGAGTTATTGTAGAATATGGTCTTACTTTTTTAAGCTTCTAGAACAGGGAGAGCATATGGACAATTTTCACACTTAATTAGTTGTAACACTCTTTTATCTTGTTCAATTCCATATCCTTGACACCTTCCCAATGCACAGCTTCTTAGTATTCTCTTTAAGAAATCGAGAATAATTATTGCAAAAGTTTAAAACTTCACTGTTTTTGAACTGTATTGAAAATGTTTTGATCTTGCTTACATTTGCAGATAACTATTTAGCACTGATTTCACTCACCTGTTTCTAGCACACAATAGTAATGGGTTGTTTTCCCAGTAAAGGCACAATCTCAAGAAAACATAGATTCCCCAACAGGAAAAGACTTAACACCTATTAATACAGAAATAAGTCTCTTAGTGCAGTGTGTGACATGGACAGATAGAATACAAATGGTACAGTTCCTCAGAATATATTGGTTTGTACCCAAGAGAGTAAAGTTATTAATACTATTTTTCCCAAAATAAGATATGTAAATTATTTTATTGTATTTGTATGGTGAATATTGTGAGCACCAGTATTATAGTTTGCTCCTTTCAAAGCCAAACAACAGTGAAGGAAAACTGATCAGATATTCTGTTGACAAAATCCATGACAGAACTGTGGACTATATGCAGCTACACCAGCTGCTCCAACTTGTGTTATAATCAAAGACAATTAACTGAAATAACTCTAAACTATTATTTTCTCTTAAATCCAAGCTAATCCTGCAATAGTGTTTTAAAGAGTATGAATATGAAACCAAATCAAATCTAAAAGTCTCCACTTGAACTGAAACAGAATGGTATTGAAAAATGCATTGTTTAAGGCATATATGTTATTTTCATTAGCTGTTAAAATATCTTACTGCAAACATATCCTTCCACTAAGGTGTCTCTCACACTGCTTATGTCAGATTTATCTTCCTTTTGATGCATACCTGTCCTATTAACCTTTTCTCCAGGGTTATCGGTCTGCATATAAGACAAATAATAGACTTCTCTGCTCACTGGTTAATAGCCTTGGCCAAAACAAACTTCATCCAACATTTTCATATTTGTAGACTGCAAAGACTATTATTGCTACTTATTTATGTTCCTAATTAAGAAATTGGAAATTAAGGGCAATGTTCTTCTTTAGATATAATTAAAACGGTATTTCACAGAATAGTGCCTGAATTTCCTTATCTCACTCTGTGCCAATTAAGTTGGCTCAATTTGCTTGCTAAAGTGGCTGGGCCAATTTAATTAGTCTGACTTCACTCTCTGATTCTGTATCTAAGTGCTACAGAGTTGGTGTTTAACTCCATGGAGTGACCATAATGAAGCGGTACATATTTGTGGAGTAATTGCTTCAGTAATGAGAATGGACAAAACAACAGTCCATATCATTATGTCATTTTTTAAATAGACTTTCTTGTGTGATGTCAGTTAAATAAAAGAGCTTACGGCTTTATTGCATTGTTAGGTCCCACTAGTGTTTCTGATGTGTGTGAGTGAGAAACCCTAATTAGAGAAGCAAAGAGACAGAGGGAAGCCAAGTGACACAATGACAGGTGTCATAGCTCACTAAATTAAGATTTTAAAACAATCTATAAAACTGTGCTGGGTTTATGTGGAGCTGTTTTTTTGATAACAAGTGAGGGGCTGTGGTAGTGACACCTTTAAGAAGTTTCTTGAAACTCCCCCAAGCTTTAAGTCAGAACCAGCTCTGGCCAAGGCCGGTCAATCAGGCACCTCTGCAATCACTATTTAAGAAGGGGAAATCTGCAGTGCAGTGAGTGGAATGGAAGTGATCATGCAGGCCCTGAAGCCAGGAAGGAAGGAAGGAAGGAAGGAAGGAAGGAAGGAAGGAAGGAAGGAAGGAAGGAAGGAAGGAAGGAAGGAAGGAAGGAAGGAAGGAGGTGTGCCAGAGCAGAGACTCATATGCATCCTGTGGTGAGATGGAGAGCTGTCCCCCTGCAATAATGGTGGATAATGGTGGAACTCAGATCTGCCAGCAGCTCATGAAGGACCCCATGGCAGAGGGGCTGGCTGTGCCTGAAGGGTCTGTGACTGTGGAGAGGTGATGTTGCAGCCAGGAGTTCTGCTGCCACAGAGAAGACCAGTGATGGAGAAGTTTGTGAGGAGCTGTAACCCTTGGGAAGGACTCATAGGTTCAATAGGGAGATTTTTTTAGGGACTGTATCCTGTGGGAGGGATCCTGTGTTGGAGCAGGGGAAGAATGTAAGGCTTCTTCCTCCTCTGAGGAGAAAGAAGCAGCAAAGACCATCTGTGAGGGACTGATTTCAACCCCCATTCACTGTCCATTGTGCTTCTGAGGGAAGAGGAGGTAGAGATATCAGGAGCAGGTAGTTGAGCATGGGAAGAAGGAGAGGGAGAAACATAGTCTGAAAGGACTGATTGTATTTTTCTCATTATCCTACTTGGTTGTGGTTCCACTTTGTTCTGGTTTTGGTTGGTGGCAGATTAAATTGATTTTGTTTTCTTCACCAAGTCAAGTAGTCAAGTCTGTTTTGCCCAGGACCATAATCAGTAAGTGAGTCTTCCCTGTTGCCATGGTTTGACATGACAGCCTTTTCTGGTAAGGGGGAAGGGGCTGTAAAGATGACGCCTGTAAGAAGTTGTTTGCAACTCTCCCCAGCTCTAAGCCAGACCCACGTCTGGGGCTGAGCCAATTAGACGCCTCCACGATCACTTTTTAAGAAGCCGGAAGAGGAGGTTGCTTTTCCTCCATCTTTTTCCTGCTTCTTCCTTCTTCTGTCCCTTCTTCTTCTTCTGGCTGGTGGTGGTGCAAGGAGTAGGAACAATGAGAGAAACGACCGTGCGGACTCCAAGGCCAGTGATGAAGGAGAGAAGGATGTGTACCAGAGCAGAGACTCCCCTGCACTCTATGGAGAGAATTGGAGAAGCTGAGATATTCACCAAGGACTGTGTCCCGAGAGAGGGACCNTCAAGTACTGGAGTTTGTTTTGCCCAGAACCATAATTGGCAGTGAGCCTTCCCTGTCCTTGTTTTAATCCACAACAACCTTGCTTATCTTTTTACTCCCATTTTGCTGGGGCCTCCACCATCCTAACGAGGGTAGGGGTGAATGAGAGCACCGAGCAAGGGACTGTCATGGTGCTGCTGTGCTAGGTGGGCCAAACCACGACACCTGTCCTTGTCTCAATCCACAAGGCCCTTGGTTGTCATTTCTTTTTCCTATTCCACTACAAGATGAGAAAAATGAGCGAGCAGATGGCTGCATGGTGTTTTGTGACCTGCTGTGCTTAAATCATGATAAAAACATTGATACAGGTGCTTAAAAGATTCAATAATTAAAATCTGCATATATTAAAATCTGCATATTTTTTAGCACTACAATTTTGAGAAGGTAGAAAAACACCACCACATTCCCTGAGTTAAAATGTTTAACACTTATTTCACTTGTTTCATCTTCAAATGTTTTTAGAAATATCTAATTCTGCCCAAATTTCTTGACATGAATTACTGTTATTGCTGTTGTTGTTATTAATAACTATGCATATGTTTAATTACTTTTTCCAGAAGGCAAAATTTAGGAAGATAGTTGGAGAACTTATAGTACAAATTAGCCTGGCACAGGTAAGATCAGTTATCTGGAGATAACAGAGATGTTATTTCCAAGTTTTCTTATCACACGAGGTATGCTATCACCTTCTGGACTCCATTGCCATAGCACCAGGGGATGTGAACCAGTGAAATGCAGGCAAATGAGCATATCATCTCCTCAGACTGGAAATACAGGGAGAGGACAATTTTCTCAGCATAAATATTAATATTCTGCCCAGACATGTTACAGAATCATAGAATCATAGAATGGTAGGGATTGGATGGGACCTTTAGAGATGATCTAGTCCAAACCCCCTGCAGAGGCAAGTTCACCTAGATCAGGTGGCATAGCAACATGTCCAGGCAGGTCTTGAAGACCTCCAAGGAAGGAGACTCCACAACCCCTCTGGGCAGCCTATTTCCGTGCTCTGTCACCCTCACAGTGAAATAGTTTTTTCTTATATTGAACTCGAGGCTGTCATATTCAACTCGAGGCTGATTACATGGGAGGCATAATTTCATATCTCTTCTTTTATCATGTATTCAAGAAAAAGTGAGGCAAAATGTAGTTTAAAAGGATATATCAATATTGTAGAGGAATTTTTATACCAAAAGTGAGTTTAAAATTCAGACTTTCATAGTTCTCAGATGCCCACTCTGCTCAGTTACTTTAAATTACTGAATTCTAATCTCTAGGGAGAAAATTAAATCTGTACACACTAGGATTTGGTGGACCTTTATTTAAGCTAAGGAGTAACTAATGCCACAAATGGACCTCATGTGATTCCTTTGCAGAGAGAGCTTTGCAGAGTAGTTGTGATGGTACCAAGCAGTTGTGCGTACTTGTGCAGATACAGCCTTTATTTGCTGCACAAGAAAAGTGCCATTTTCTAACATGTATACATATTCAAAGATAAAAAGTAAAATATTAAGGTAGCAAGAATCCTAGAATGAGTTTTATATTATTGAAAATGAGAGAGGAAGGCTGAGATTAGAGGGGGCAACTTTCCACAGCCCCATCCTGATCAGATCAGAGCTACTTGATGCCAACATAAGCCAGGAATGCATCACTGAATCCAATTTACATTGCTACTCGTGTAACTGGGGGTAGCAACATAGTAGGTATGCTCTCAAATGCTATAGGTCTTCTCAATAATTTAGTGGAGTCTAAACACATGTAAGGATAGTCAGTGATATTGGCAGTGCAGTAAAAACATCAGCTGTATTTGCTTTAGAGTGAATTCCTTTCAGGCACAAAGCAATACCATTTATTCATACCTCTCTTTATTTACAGTGAGAATTAAACCTGAGATGTGGCACTCAATCTTCTGTTCAGCCTCTGGAGAGGCAAAGTAACCTTAAGTGGTTTTGTTTGGTTCTTTTCTGTCTTTAGGTCAAATTCATCATCACAAAACTATTTTCCAAGTATTTGCATTATATAGCCATACAGATAGTCAGGAAATCATGAATACTTCAACTCAACTCTCTTCAAGATGCAGTTAACGAACAGCACCAAAACTTCTGTTAGATTCAAACTTCTTGTAGTTATAGATGGGAAGAAATTGAAATTATTTAAAATTTTTGTGGGCTGACATCCAAAACTGAGCTGAATATGGACTTGGAAGTTATGAGGTGAAGGCTGTGAAATGAAATTTCAAAAGTATAACCATTCTCTTCTGTATTGCTTAATACTTCGTTGCTCTTTTAAGAATGAGAAAGCACTATACCATGACATGCATATAAATAATGTAACTAGAGCAAAACACCTTTTTTTCTCATTGAGAACAGAAGAACTGTTGTAGGATACCATTGTCCTTCAAAAATGGCCAAAAGTGTGCCTTTCATGAAAGCACAGCAGTGTCCCTGTGAACCACCATGTCTTAGTGTCAATCAAAGTATACACACCCGCGTGATTGTGTCGGCCAACACAGGCAGGATGCAGGAACAATCACAGAACCACGGATAAAATGCCACAAGCAGATTTACTCTTGTTACCTCATGATCCAGGGGCTCTCCAAAACTACACCTAGGCAAAAGCAAATAAGCAGGGATACAGCATCATGGAGATCGGTCCTACTAGCAGCCGCTTTTCTCCTATAGATGAGGGATTGGTTTTCAGGTGTAATTTTCCACTGTGCTTTGATCCTTCCCACAGTAAGGCAGGAATCTCCAGAATGTCTGATAGGTGTCTCTGAGTCTATCACAGGCCTATGTTATCTAAACAAGGATGCTCTACTTCCAAGCACATCGAGTTAAGCAACAAATAGCATTGTTGATATACATGTTTTTTGACACTCCAGCTGCAAGTCACTTGAGAGTACTTACAGTCCTCCTCATCAATCCTCTGTTTTGTTCCTACATTGATACAGGAGTCATGGAATTGAAAGCAAATAATAGTGAATTTATTTACATATCAGTTAACACAGATTTGAGTCATTAAGCAAATCCCAATAACAAAAGCAAGCCTTCCCATGGCAGTTTATTATTTACACTGAGAAGAGAAAGAGATAAGAAGTATATACAAAACCAGAACACATTTTATTAATGAATACATGTATTCTATTTAAAAGAAGTTGTATTGTTGAACTTAGTTACAAGTAAAAATTCAAGAACTGACATACAACGTCATCAAAGCTAGTAAAATACATGTTGGAGCTCCAGATGAAACCCCAAGATAAGCATGTCCATTTTGTGTAACCACAGTAATCACTTACTGTTTTGCATTTTATTTCTCCTAGACTAGCCTGTACAGACTACATATTTAGTACATATACTTCAATAATTAAGTAGCAGAGCCTAAAATATTCATCACATAGCTGTCACAGTTTGACTATTTCCCACAGTTTTTCCATTTTGTTACTTATTCAAACATCTGGGTTAGGATTTGCAATTCTTATTGAAATATTCTATGAAAAAAAATAGCATATATATTTATTTCTGCCCTATGCCATCTGGTTATTATAGCTGGTAGTTTCTGATCATGGATATAAAACCTACTGAATTGTATGGAGTTTGATTTTTTTATAGATATGTTAGAAAAAAGGAAATTTTTTTTCCTTAGTAGTGTTCCATATCTATTTGTCAAATATTGCCTGTAAATCAGGCCTTATCTTCAATTTCTGCATCAGCATGAGAAGGAAAACACTCAGCTGAGTTAACATGCATTAAGACTCATAAATGCATCATTGACTGGGGACCAATTGTGATTGTGTCTGGGTCATGTTACGTTACACAGTTGTATGGCTAGAAAATGAAAACTGAGGTTCCAATTATACTCACATACTTAAGCATAAACTTCTCAATCTGGCCTTTGTCAGTGTTTTTGATAATAAACTTTGTTCCTCTTCTATTTAGACCTAATGCACACTAAAGAGAAGTCTCTTGATATGAATGTAATCTGGATTAACATTAGTCTATGTGCTTGCATATTAGATATTCAATTCACAAGTCATCTGTTTTATTTTGATTTTTTTTCTTTATTTCATTTGCATTATTCCTGGTTAGCATAAATCAAGTAGAAAGTAGAATTTGTTTTATTTTCTTTTTTCAAACATGCAATTAATTTGTTTTATCACCAGACATGAAAAATTTAAGTTACAAAGGAATATAATAACTACTGATCAACTCATTGTCTTTCCTCATGTTCAGCTTATAGATGCAAAATATTTGCTGTGGAAGCACCATTCAGAGCTGTGAATGACAAATTCTTGGTCAATTGTTATGAGTTTGTGTGGAGTCATTTCTGGTAGTGGAGAAGGGGCTGCAAAGATGGCTTCTGTTCCTCGAAACTTTCCTTGGCTCTTAGACCCGCTTCTGGGGCTGAGACAGTTGGGCATATTCACAATCACTTTTTAAGAAGAAACAGCTGGAAGAGGAGGGTTCTTCCTGTTCTTTCTCTCTGTTTTTGCCTCTTTTCTGGCTGGTGGTGGTGCAAGGAGTTGAAGATAGAATCAACCATGTGGACCCCAAGGTCAGCAGGGGAAGAGAGGAGGAGTAGTGCTGGAGCAGAGACCCCCTTGCATCCTTTGGAGAGGAGTGGTAAAGTGGTAAAGTTGGCAGTTAGTAGAGGATCCCGTGCCAGATGTAGTGACTGTGCCCAGAAGAGTTTGTGAATTCATGGGAGGGTGGCATTGCAGCAGAAGGTACCTAGAATGCAGCAGTCCCATGCTGGAGAAGTTTGTGAGCAGAAGTTGTAGCTGTTGGGAAGAACTCACACCAGAGAGGTTTGTTAAGGATTGTATCCCATGGCAGGGATCCCATGTTGGAGCAGTGGAGGATTCAAGGAGTCATCCTCTTAGAAGAGAGAAGTGGCAGAGACCATCTGTGAGGGAATGACCACATTCCCCATTCCCTGCCTCGAGCCTTTGAGGGAGAAAGAGGTAGAGAGATTGGGAGCAGTGAGCTGAACTAGGGAAGAAGGGAGGGGTAAAGGAAGGAGATCTTAAAGTGCTGTAATTTTTCTCATCATCCTGCTCTCTTTTTGCTTTTTGTTCTGTTCTGCTTCTTGTAGGTAGTAGAAAACCATGACAACAGTAAACAGAGGTATAATTTTGCAAGCATATATTTAAAATTGGACTGGCATGTCTATAGTTGGCTTATTGTTTACATAGGGAGGGCATAAAGAAACATCTCAGGAAAAGATGAAAAGGAGTTTGAGGAGTGGAAAGAAAAAAAAAAGCAGATCATGTCTTTGAGCAAAGCAACTATTGCACTAAACTCTTGTCTCAAGACTGACATATGTATATGTTTTTATACATATATATAAAAATTATATATGTGTATATCTTATATAAGAGTTAAATGAAGATGTATCTGAATATAAACTGTGTCTTTTCCTTAAAGATCAGTTTAATTACTGTTTTAAACATCATTAACATAAGTCATGAATCAGAACAAAGTCTTCTAGACCTGAGATGTTTTCTGGCATAAACTATTTAAGAGGGCTAAATCTATGTATTGTAGCAGTGATCAAGAGAGAGTAATAAGAAATCACTGACACATACATAGTGAGTTTTTTGTAAATGTAGGTTAAATAGCACCATTTCACCTACAAAATGTACACCAGCTAGCTAATGACCCCAAGCATTAGTTTTCAGATTTCTGTTAAGACTAGAATTTATAGTTTCTATCTTTGGTCTAAATGTGAAAGTTATGTAAAAGTATAGTAAACACAGTTTATACACGACCATATTTCAAAGAAAACCTGCCTAAATACTGAAAGCTCTTTTATAATTTTATCAGTATTGCTTAGCAGATTTCCTCTCACAAGCTTTCTTCCTTGCTGTGAATGAGCATGGAAAAAACAAACAAACAAAAACATGTGAATGGTTTAATAATTGGATATTTTTCTCACTATGCTGAAATGTTAATAAGTTCTTATAAACCTCAGGTTATATCCATTTCAAAGGCAGTCCAGGACTGTCATAACAGTACTTAGTATTTTGCACCATGGAAGAATTTGTAATGTCATTTCAAAATATTACTTAAGAATGCATTGTTTGCTCCTGTATTCCTTCTCTAAACAAAGCTCCCATTAACAACAGGGGTAAATGAGTGCAAAATGGTAATATGGGACTGGGAATGTGATTAATTGTTTGGTGTGCCATAATAATCTATTTAATAGTAATTTTAGTGTTTTGGGGAAGTAATTTAATTATGTGAAGCATAACTTAGTGACGTATTTGAAATTCTACCATTTTGTACAATCAGAGCATTCCTTATTAATTCCAGGGTTTTGTTTGCTATTGCATCATTAAAAGATAAATCAGAAATTTTTGCAGAGTTTTTCTAGATCTTTTGACAAATCAACATAAATATTGGATTTTGTTCTCTAGAATTTTGTCATGCAACTAACAAATCTAGACTCTTGCAGATTGCTAACTTTACACAAATGACAGCAATCTCTCTGCAAATAACTAACTGAATTGAAGTTAGCAGAGAAAGCGTATTGTTACCCAAATTATTTATTGCATTAGATTCTGCAATCCATGAATATGAAGAAATTAGTAACAAAATTGACATAGTCTTCTTAATTATTTTCTATGTGTTGTAACACATCATAAGTCAATGAATTCTACAAAAGTTTAATTGGCATTTAACTGAAATAACATCCAAGCAGTTTGCAGAAATATTCTCAAGCACCCTGTCTTCAGGAATGTTATTTTTTCTTCATATGTCTAAACCCTTTCTACAAGCCATAACAGAAATATTGCATCTATATCAGCAGTTCAATTGTTACAGCCAGTTCTGTTTAATGGATCAGCTCCTCACAAGTTCCCACAAACAATCTTAGCATTCAACACAGCATAACTTTCAGATGATAATTTGTTATTTTTAAAACCTCTCTAAAATTAGGTAAGTACAGAAATTATGAGTTTCAAATTACTTTCCATCAGGAACGTCATGTTCAAAGCCTTGGGACATATTCTGACAGTTTCGAGGGCTGAAATACACATATTTAATTTTGCTGAGGATTGAAATTGCATATTTGAGACAAACAACTTTTTTAATGCTTTTTGTCAAAATATTTTCTATAAAAGTATTTGATTTGAGCATCAAAAACATGACTTGTCAAGTTATATTCAGTTAACCGATGTTGAGTCACTGAGCTGGAAATAATCTTTTGGGGTGTTTATACTTTTTCTTCATGATTGCATCAATGAACAATAGTTTTAGTGATGTGGATTTTATAACATGAAAAGACCTCCAGTCAGGGAGAGCATAAACCCAGTGCAAGACACCGAATGCTATGACCAGAAAAACTACATTAGGAAAGAGTGAAGCTCCATTTCATCATCTGGTGCTACAGGGATCACCATCCTTCTTCAGCAATTAACTCTTCAAGAGAGTGACCATGTGGTGCTGAACTGTAACCTGACTTCTGTATTTAGAACTGGGTCTATTAAATGCCATGAAAAGCTCATATCTGAGGAGAAATGAACTGGAAATAACCTGAAGGAACAAAGGGCTTCTTAACAGTATTCTGCTGCGAAGGTCACCATTTTCAACATTTAGAGATTCTTTCTCTGTGATGCTGATCAGGACAGCACAGCTACTTGGGCTGCTGTGGAGAACAAAAACCAAAAGCCAACTCCCTTGACTTCTCACCAGTCATTGAAAGCAAACTACTTTATCCTGGCATTCTTTATGTCATCTCTTTTTTCCTATATTATTTAGTATGCAAGCAACAAATCATGCTAGGAAATAATTACATTTTTAAAACTCTTTTTGTCTGAAATATTATGTCACCTTGGAGTTTCATTGCCCTTTCATGAGGTCTATGTTTCAGGAAACAATGTAGTTCAGACTTATAAAAATACAGCTCTTGTGTTTAGAAGAACAATAACAAGTTTCAAGTATCGTATTACAATATT
Organism: Urocolius indicus; assembly: GCA_013401255.1. Classification (NCBI taxonomy): domain Eukaryota; kingdom Metazoa; phylum Chordata; class Aves; order Coliiformes; family Coliidae; genus Urocolius; species Urocolius indicus. Next base: position 47,446 of record WBNH01009788.1, read on the forward strand.
GTCATATCTATTTTAGTGCTAATATTATATGATGTAATGGTTTTATCTTAAGTTTTGTGGTGGTTCTTGTCTTAAAACTTGTTTACTGAAATTATGATGTGTTCAGTGAAAAGCACATGCATTTAGACACTGTGGTTGTGTTAAGAAAAAATGAATGGGATACATACATTATTAACAACTTTTTCTTCAACACTTTGGTTACTTAGCAATTTTTATATACTTGAAGCCGTCGTGGCTACAGCTGGCTATCATGAGGAGGAGTATAGTTTAGTTTGTAGTGAATTGTCCTTGAGATAATTTGCACTTACAGGATTTAACTAGAATTCCAGGATCAAAACTATTATTCACCAATACTCTAAGCATATCCTTTTGCTTGCACTTATTCATACATATGACACAGAAACTTCATTGGAATAAAAAATGCACCTTTTTCAAATACTCAGCATTCACAGAAACTGCATCCTCTGAATGTTCTTCTTTGAATAATTTGGTAGAATACATTGAGAAAGTGAATATGCATTCATAATGAGCACAGTCAAAATGACTGCAGCATGTTAGAGGTAAAGTCTATTCATCAGTTGTAGACAGGTATTACCGGAATTGTTCTATAGCCACCACTGAAGGTCTAATAGTGTCACAGCACACGAGCAAAGAGCTATTGTAAAAATAAGTTTTCAGCATTCATTCATGTTCTAGACTATCTAAAACTACTTTATATTGGCTGTACATCTGTCTTAGATTCTTAATTGTCTGATATCAAGACAAAGACTAACATGGCTGGGGCCTTGTGTAAATAAACGTCTCTGTGGTTTAAGTCCAGTTGGCAATGAAACACCAGCAGCTTGCTCACAACTCCACCTGCCATAGAATGGTGGAGGTGTCAGTGGGATGGGAGGTGAAAAGATAACCAAGTGCCTTGTGGATCACAACAAGGACAGAGAGGGCTCACTTGCCAGTCATGGTTCTGAGCAAAGCAGACTTAACTACTTGACTTAGAGAAGAAAACAAGAACAGCTTAAACCATTACCGACTAGAAACAAAACAGACAGGAAGTGAAAACAGAGGAGGATGATGAGATAAATACATCAGCACTTTAAGATCTCCTTCCCCCACCTCTCCCTTTTTACCAGGCTCAGCTTGCTACCCCTGGTATCTCTAACTCCTCCCCCCTCAGCAGTGCAGGGGGTCAGGAAATGGGAGTTGCAGTCTGTCCATCATAGATATTTTCTTCCAATTCTTTCTCTTCAGAGGAGTAGGACTCACATTCTTCCCCTGCTCCAATGTGGGGCCCCTCCCATGAGTATTACAGATGTCCCATGGATACAGTCCCTAATGAATCTTCCTGGCATGAGTCCTTCCCAAGGGCTGAAGCTCCTCACAAACTTCTTCATCGTGGGTCTCCTTCACAGCTGGCAGAATTCCAAGCACATTCTGCACAAAACAGTACCCTCCCACAAAGTCACAGCCTCTTCCAGGTACATTTACTTCTGGCTTGGGGTCCTCCACAAACTGCCAAAAATGTCGTCTTCAACATCACCCTCCATGAGTTGCAGAGGAACTGCTACCATCTCACCACAGGTTGCAGGGGAGGCTCACTTTCTCCTTTCTTTTCTCACTGACTTTGGGATCTGCATGGTTACGTCTCTCTCATTCAACTTCTTCCAACACCTCCAAGAAAGAACCCTCTTCTTGCTTCTTAAAAAGTGATCACAGAGGTGACCATTTGGCTCAGTCCTAGAGGTGGGTCTGACTTAGAGCTGGGGAAAATTTTGAGTGACTTCTTACAGGAGCCACCATTACAGCCCCTTCCTCATTATCAGAATCATCTCCACACAAACCCAGCACATTGCCTAATAAAATAAAGTTCAGGGAAATCTTTAATTCTCAGACACTATTCATCACAATATTTATGGGAAAAACAAAACAGAACAAAACCAAACCACAAACCACAGAAGACAAAAACGCCACAGATTTTTATGATCAACTAACTTAGACTGATTCACTTGGGAATGAATTTATGTACTGTATATAATCAAGCCAACACTGAATGATGACATCAGCCTTCAGCTAAGTCAGAAATCAGTGTAGCACTGTCACGCCCTATTGTTCTTTCAGCATACTATGACTTTATCTCAACACACCATAAACTAAACACACAGACACTTCCAAGATATGTTCAGGAAGGGGAACACAGCAGTCTAAAATAACTTTATTCTCCACTGTGGCAATTGTGCTTTCTGCATTTGACTACACAGTCATGGACAGGAGTGAGAGTAGAAAGTGATGGGATTAGTGAAGATAGGATCACATACTACAAACTTTTAATCATTCACGAACACTCTTGAAAAGAGTGATGCGTCAGTATACCTGAGATGACTTATCAATTATATATTTCAAATGTGTTCCTTATGGTGCATTTCCATAATTTAAAGAATTCTTAGCTACAGCATACAGTTTCGAAGGCTGATATAGTTCTAGAGAATTCAAATCACAGAGAACTGAAGAGAAAAAAAATAAATTAGTTGCTCTGAAAGGCCAGAGGGAAACTTGATTTTCTATAGGTTGGATCCTTTTCTAAACATCCTATTTCTTCATTTTTTCCCATAATAACCCATACTATTTCATAACTCAGAGAGAGATACAATAGTCAAGATTGGCTGAGCAGCTTTTGACAATGCATATCACAACTGAGTTCTCTCTTCTTTTTCTTCAACAGAGACAATTGTGCTTGAAATTTATAGCAGTGTTATTATCTTTGAGACCTCTGTATTTCTTCTAAATGTTTAGTCAATCGCCACACTCAGAGGCTATTGGGGAGAGAGACTAATGGTTCGATAACAAGACTGCACAAGAACATATGGGGCCACATTTAAAAAAAAATAGAGATTAAGCAGAATAATTAAATATCAAAATCAATTATTCTGTAAAATACACATTTTTCTTATTTAAAGTCCACTTTAGCTAATGTTACACCACAATTTCTTTTTGACCAAACAGTTTGTCTCTACTTGATTAAAGTAAGTGAAGTGCAAGACCAGTCCTGGAAACAAAAAAAAATGGAAAGACTGAAAGCTATGAGGTAAGTCATCCAATACCTACCATTCTATGATTCTATGATACCTGGCTGTTACCCTGGAGTGTCAAAAGCTAGCTAGACCCCATCTGTCAGTATAAATGGAGAAGACAAAATAATTTTGCAGAAAGGTCCAGAAAAACATATCCAGCAATTCCTGTGTCTTCAACTGATCTGCAGAATATTCTTATAGAGTTAGAACATGATTTATGTTTGTCCTTTAACATATTGGTAGTCTCACTTTGTTCTGATGTGTAGTGAATTATCGTGATAGCTGTGTTTCTGTGGATGCAGTCTGGTATTCTCAGGAGTTAATCCAGTTCTTGGTTTCTATAGATTGAAAGAATAGTCACATAGTGGGTCCAAACTGCATAATTAAGGATATATTTGTTCTAAAGTTTTGGGATTTTTTAAATTAACAGCTGGTCATTAATTTTATGAGCACAATGCTGCTTTAATTGATTAGTTCCTAAAACAAACTCCCTTGCTTCAACATTGACAACTTGCAGAAAAATAAATGAATAATGTGGTGCAAATGGACATCAGGCACTCATTGATCCATGAATGCAACAAAACATTCAAGTGAGCATTGCAAGTAAATCCAGGTTAGCCGATGGGGTGAAACTCATGCATTTTAGAGGTCTTTAGGTTCTGTCAAGCACTGAGAAGGTCAGATATGAAAGACAGAGAGAATGTCAATAATGTATTTTGAGACATTTTTGAGGTTGTTGTTCATTCACAGTAACAAATAGGAAAAAATGAGAGTGCACGGTTCTACCTTAGTAGTCTTTATATAAAATCTTTAACCACAAAAAAGATTTCTTGTGCCCAAATAGCTTACAGTCCAAATGTCATCTTTGTTTTCAGTCCAAGCAAACTGAAGCCAACTTGACTGTATGCTCCAAATGGACTATTTGCTTTATATATATATATATGTGTGTGCATATATATATGTGAATATATATACATATAAAGTAAAAAAATCAGAAGCCATATGCTTGCAAGAGCACAGGGTTCTTAAGCTATTTTCATCTTTTACCTCAAGACAAGTGCCTCTCAATGTCAGTACTTCAGGTTGTTTCTGTGTTTGCATATACATATATTTTAAACAGTAGTCTATGACTTTGAGATGAAGTAATTAGCATCCATTTTGTTTTTTGTTCCTCCTCACTAGAATGGGAAAAAGTAACGTCTTTGTTTTACATTCTAGTTATTCTGAAGCCTCAAAAAATACCATTAATAACAATGTCATGGTTTGACATGACAGCCTTTTCTGGTAAGGGGGAAGGGGCTGTAAAGATGGNACTCTGCATCAGTGGCAGTGACTCATTTTGCTACAGCTGGCCCCAGACCAGGGGCAGAGAAAAAAAACCAGTATGTAGAATGGGGAGAAAAAAGTGAAGTAAGACAACACAGCTTTACTGAAAAGCCAAAGAACGCGAACAGTTACAGGTTGGATTTTCAAAGATATATTTATTCATTCATAATAGAAAAATCTCTGAACATCAATTTCCTTCAATTTCCTCTATTAGTTGTAGTTTAACTGAAACATCTTTGAGATGTATAGTGAAATAAAGATTCAGTGAATGTTTTATAAACATGCGGGAAGATAGTACTTATTTTTACCTTTCAATTAATTTACTTTTGTATGCAATCTAAAAATTTTCTGTTACTGCACAAAAAAATAATTAAATTGAAACTGTCTTTAACAGGGATTATTCATCTGGCAGCCATTGCAATGTGTATACTTACATGTAATAGATCATTAAATAATCTTTCTGTGAGATAGAGAGACATGTGACACATAAAGACAAGTTACAAGGATTGGGGAACAGAGATGACCGTAAAGTTGCTCAGAATTTCCCAGGCATGAAAGAAATGGGAATGTGAGATAAAGCAGATTTAGTTTGCTCTGACAAGTGACTTCCTTATACTAAGTGACTCCTATACATAGCATCCTATAATGACTCAGGTCATATAGCAATGATATTTTAGCTGAAGAATTTTTGAGATTCAAAGGAGATGATTCATCAATAAAGTGTATGCAAGCCAAGGGTATGGCCCTTAAGAAGACTAGAATGAAAAGTCACTGGTGTCTCATATCAGCGTCAAACAGCAAATGAAAGACAGTAATATTATATAGACTTATGGGAGATCTGGTTTTCAAAATCCAGATCATTTCAGTGCCAGACAATATAAACTTCGCTGTTAGTGAGCAGGTGCAAGCATAACAGTTCTCATATTACACATATTACCTAGAAACCTGGGACTTCTGACAGAATTGTTACCTCTGGGTCATGTGTTTCTCTATCTTGTATTCCAAGGATAGCTCAGGCAGACTCAGCTCATTAGTTTCTGTAAAAAATACCCAACCTTCCAGAAAATCACTTTTCAAGATACAGACTCCTCATACCCAATCCCATCATATTTGGCCATGTGCATTAATCACTTTCACAATCACCATTATGATGTTGTCCTGCTGTCTCCAGCCACCTCACTGTGTTTTGCTTGGGATCTATAAAAACGAGGACCCTGCAGCTGGCCCACAGTTCTCTAAGCTTCAGGGCTGTCATGGTTTTGCCCAGCCAGCAATGAAACACCACAACAGTCTCTAACTCAGTGCCCCCCCTTCACCCCCACCGTCATTAGGATGGCAGAGGCCCCAGCGAAATGGGAGGGGAAAAAAAAATAACCAAGGATGTTGTGGATTGAGACAGGGAAGGCTCACTGCCAGTTACAGTTCTGGGCAAAACAGACTTAGAGAGGAAAGTAAGGAAACGTTATTCTACTACTTAGAACATAGAAACCAGCACTTAAAGATCTCCCTCCCCCATCCCTTTCTTCCCAAGCCCAGCTCCCTACTTCCAGTATCTCTACCTCCTCCCTCCTCAACACCACAGTGGGGCAGAGAACGGGGAATATGGTCAGTCTCTCACAGATGGGCTCTGCCACTTCTCTCTTCTCAGATGAGGACGACTCCTTGCATTCTTCCTCTGCTCTGATACAGGGTCCCTCACACAGGACACAGTCCTTAATAGCTTTGGTATGGGTTCTTCCCCACAGTTGCAGCTTCTGCAGATACAGAGTCTCTCCCACAGGACATGGCCTCCTCTGGCCATCATTTTAATTAATTTCCTTGGTGTGGGTTCTTCTCCACAACTATGGCTTTTGTGAGTATGAGGTCTCTCCCACAGGACACAGCCTTCTCTAGCCATAGTCACTTTTGTCTTCTTTGGCACTTTGACAACTGCATCTGAGCTCCTGAGTCCCCTCCTGGCCTCTGTCTTTGTGTAGGAGTCTCTTTCTGGAAACATTGAGTTTCTATGCTTATGTTCATTCTTCGGTATTCTGGGATTTTTGGGGGGCTGTAACATCAATAATTTGATAATACTTCTTTTAATTGACTAAAAATAGTATAATAAAAGACGCTGAACCCTAGTAATTCCTTGTCTCCAAGGACAAGAAGCCAGACTCTGGTAATCAGGTGTAATGGTTTTGGCCTGGGCCAGGTTTTTCAGAAGCAAAGGGGCTAAAGGATTGGCTTCTTTAAACAAAGAGAGTTGCCAGAAGCTTCCCCTGTAGCTGACAGGGTTAGGGCCAGTAAGTTTTAATTTGGACCCTGCACCTGACCCAGGCCTGGCCAATTAGTGATGGAGGTAATGCCTCTGTGAATAACATATTTGAGAAGAGGAAGAAGTTGTTGCGCAGTTGCAGAACTGCAGCAGCAACAGGGAGAATGTGAAAACATCTCCACAGACACCAAGGTCAGTGAATAAGGAGGGGGAGGAGGGTGCCTAGGCACTGAGAAGAAGGCTCCCCTGCGATATGTGGTGAGGACCATGGTGAAGCAGGTTGTCCCCCTGCAGTCCATGGAGGACCACCGGGAAGCAGAGATCCACTCGCAGCCCGTGGGGGAGGTGCTCACGCCGGAGCGGGTGGATGCCTGAGGGAGGCCGTGACTCCGTAAGAAGTTCATCCTGGAGCAAGTTCCTGGTAAGACCTGGGAGTCCGTGGGGGAGGTGCCCACGCCGGAGCAGGTTTGCTATCAGGACTTGNTCTCATCTCCCTGCTTTTATTTTTTCTTTAATAAATGAAACCTTTTTCTCCCTAACTTGAGTCTGTTTTGCCCGTGACGCTAATTACTGAGTGATCTCTCTGTCTTTAACTCACAAGCCGTTTGTTATATTCCTCTCTCTCTCCTGTCCAGTTTAGAAGGGGGAGTGATATTATGACTGGGTGGACATTGGGCTAAAACACCACATCAGGGTCTGGTAATGTGGGCATTCCCTGTTGATTAACAACCTTGATAATGGTTGACAATGTACAAACCATTTAATAGTCTCTGATACTCTCTCCATTCCTTCATCTATTTCATTTATATCTTTGAGTAATGGCTTCCAATTTACTGACCTGTTGAATTTCAAAATAATTTTTAATAAATTATTATATGCTAAATGGAAAAGATTATAAATATATAAAAGTAATAATCACAAAAAGAGTGACTACCCTAGCAGAGCATCAAAGTTCACTGAAAACAAAAAGAGCTCCTAATCCTTTTACTTTTTTCAGTTGTTCAGCTTAGTTTCGAATATTATGGGTTTTAAGTATCATTGAGTTAAAGTTTGTGCAGAGTAATTAGTGAGAAGATGAGAAAAGAGATTAGTTAAAGTTCAGGATTACTTGTGTCTTCTCTACAGATTTAGGAAGTGTTTATCAGTCCTCTGTCTAAGGATCTTCCAATAAGCAATGTCACATCTGTCATATATTGTTTCCTTTCTTATCTCCAGCCCCAGGGGAGAAATGCATACCAGCATACCGTAGTGTGTCTTGCTGAAGCATGTTTTCCGGGGTTTTAATTTTGAATATATAAATTGCTATTTGAGAAAGGGCAAGATCCGAGAGAAAAGTATTTTGTAAGGGCCAGAAAACAGTGTGGTATATGGAGAATTACCTTCGCGTTTGAGACACAGAGCTGAGAATATTGAGCTCCATCACAAAAAGCAGGCTTTCTTTGGAGGGTAGAGGTCTGCTGCATCAGGAAGGGGAAGCTGTCGATCATTATTTCTGTAAAATAGCGTTAGGAAAAACATGGGAACAGCTTAGGAAAAAAAAAACTTGAAGGCAGAGCTTCAGAATCTGTTTCAGTCCTGTCAGAGGTACTAGAGGAAGCAATAATGAAAGTAGAACAAGAACCAAAGGACTCAAATAAGAATGAGGAAATGAACAAGCTATATGAAAAGTTATTATTGAAGAAATGTACAGTATTGTTCAGTGATAACCTTGCAGTGTGTGTACTTTCTGAGACTGAGTATGACAGATGAGAACAAAAGAGCTAGGATATAAATGGCATAATGAAAAAGGAATACAGCACATTATGACCTCATATCATAAATACATAAGCCAGTTAGTTAAGCTTAAAATCCACTTACTTTTACCTAAACAGTAAGCCGTTCTTCACAGGTCTATCCTGGACCAGACTATGCATTACTCCACAGTTTTCTTGAGGAAACTATTGCAAACCTCTGGGGGAATGTGTTATAACCATTGCAGCTAGCTGTCTGGCAATGCTGTCCGGCATTTCACATTATTTCCCTGACAGTGAAAGGCATCACTACAGAACCAGTTTCTCTTTAGCTCTATTACAAAGTCTAAATGGTATAGTAGACCCTGGCAGGCCTTCCCATTGATGGATTTTGCCAAGCATGTGAATGGTTATTTTGAGGTTGTTTTTTGGTATGGTTTGGTTTATTTTCCACAAAGTTCAGTCCCTTTCTCCTTTAGTCACTGCTGGAATGTGAATAATACATGGTCTGCCTTGATTATCCCATGCGTTGTTTAACATCTTGAAATGTGTGCACCTGTGTACAGTATGAAATCACAGAAAGAGAGACAAGCACTATGAACTTCAATGTTTAGGTATGTATAAAATAATAGAAAGTGTTACAAGGCTATATTAAACATTTGCATTTCATTACCCAGGTTCAAATACCAAATGTCTCACTGCCTTTAAAAGAATATGACCAGTGTGACAGAGATTAGAATTCACTCCACAGTCTATAGGCATGTCATGGTTTGACATGATAACCTTTTCTGGTAAGGAGGAAGGGGCTGTAAAGATGGTGCCTGTAAGAAGTTGTTTGCAACTCTCCCCAGCTCTGAGCCAGACCCACTTCTGCGGCTGAGCCAATTATACACCTCCACGATCACTTTTTAAGAAGAAGCCGGAAGAGGAGGTTTCTTCCTCCATCTTCTTCCTGCTTCTTCCTTCTTCTG
>WBNH01009789.1:0-24834 GCA_013401255.1 Urocolius indicus
CAGTGTCAAAAGCCTTGCTGATAAGATAAAATCAAGTACAAATGTAATGTATACGTATAGTGAATGTTAAAACTAGTTCTCTGTTCTTTTTCTCAGGTTAAACCTGATGTTTCATACCCCGAGAAGACTGACCATGGAGAAAATGGCTTCTAAAAGGCTGAACTCAGAGTACAAGATCAACAGGAGGATGGTTATCAGCATGCCCAATCTGCAAGACATCAAGCTGCCAGAGGGCCCTACTAGAAATTCCTCCCTTCGAAGGATAGAAACAGGTGTTGGTAAGGGAAGAATGTGTGGGACAACTGCATTGTCTTTCCTGTTGTCTTTATGGGTTACATCACTGAATCATTTTCACAGCAACAATGTCAGATGCTGGAGATGTGTTGAGCTGGGGCTCGTCTGTGTTTCTCCTTGCATATTAAATCAGGCTGTAGCCTGCTCTGAGTTTTGCTGTACCACAAAAAAAACCCCATGATTGGCCACAACAGGATTGAGACTGGAGAATTGCTTCCAAGGGCAGTAACCACTGGCTGTCCTCACCCACCTGACATCCAGTTCTGCACTACATTTAAACAGAGGCTTATGACTGTTTAACAAAGCAAGTCCTTTGGAGTCCTCCCCCTTTTCCTCCCCCTTCTCCTCCCCCTTTTCCTCCCCCTTCTCCTCCCCCTTTTCCTCCCCCTTCTCCTCCCCCTTTTCCTCCCCCTTCTCCTCCCCCTTTTCCTCCCCCTTCTCCTCCCCCTTTTCCTCCCCCTTCTCCTCCCCCTTTTCCTCCCCCTTCTCCTCCCCCTTTTCCTCCCCCTTCTCCTCCCCCTTTTCCTCCCCCTTCTCCTCCCCCTTTTCCTCCCCCTTCTCCTCCCCCTTTTCCTCCCCCTTCTCCTCCCCCTTTTCCTCCCCCTTCTCCTCCCCCTTTTCCTCCCCCTTCTCCTCCCCCTTTTCCTCCCCCTTCTCCTCCCCCTTTTCCTCCCCCTTCTCCTCCCCCTTTTCCTCCCCCTTCTCCTCCCCCTTTTCCTCCCCCTTCTCCTCCCCCTTTTCCTCCCCCTTCTCCTCCCCCTTTTCCTCCCCCTTCTCCTCCCCCTTTTCCTCCCCCTTCTCCTCCCCCTTTTCCTCCCCCTTCTCCTCCCCCTTTTCCTCCCCCTTCTCCTCCCCCTTTTCCTCCCCCTTCTCCTCCCCCTTTTCCTCCCCCTTCTCCTCCCCCTTTTCCTCCCCCTTCTCCTCCCCCTTTTCCTCCCCCTTCTCCTCCCCCTTTTCCTCCCCCCTTTCCTCCCCTTCCCTACACCCCTTTCTTCCACCTCCTTTCTTCCCCCCAACTCTTCCTTCCAAACTTCCCTTTTTCTCCCCTTCACTCTTATTTTCCTTTCCCAGAACTGATATGATCAGACCAGAGACTATCCTCCTACTGTACTGACAATGATGGGCACAGGAATCTCTCAGTGGCCCCAGCATGATGGTGATGGTGCCTGAATCCCGTGCCACGGAGCTGCTCCTTGCAGTGCAGGGTGTCCAATCACTGGTTGTAGGGTTACTTGCATTTTTACTTGCTGCTTATACTAATCAATGTACTACTTTGTTTCTAGCTGTGAAAATGCCCCCCAAATCAATCAGTACCTTCAAAATCCCAGAGATCCACTTCCCTCTGATGTCCCAGTGTGTTCACTCCTACTACACAGACTTCTTCAACCACCTCAGCAGAGCTATAAACACCTTACCCCCTGACAACTCAGCCTTGCTGGCAAGATACTTCTACCTCAGGGGCCTTATTAGCCTGATGCAAGGAAAACTGCTAAATGCCCTTTCAGACTTTCAGAACCTAGATAAAACAGACTTAAGGATCTTCCCTACTGATCTGGTAAGAAAAATCGTGGAAAGCATGTCCCCCTCTGAGCGGCTGCAAGCGGAACGCAGAGCTGAGCTCAAGAAGCTGCTGAGCCGAGTGCTGGAGAAACAGCGAGACATTCCCAAAGCAGATGACCACGTGAAGAAGTTTGAGTTGCCAAAAACACACATGCAACTGGATGATTTTGTCAAGAGGATCCAGGAGTCTGGGATTGTCAAAGATATAGACACTATCCATCGCTTGTTTGATGCCCTGACAGTAGGTAAGTGGAAGATAGGTTTGTAGTGACCACCTGCATGGGTGCAAAGATCATTGCAAACCCTTTAGTTAATGAACCAAACCCAATTGTTTGGTGTCTGGTTGTTTATAATTACTATTAAACATTTTTCTAGACTTCTAAAAACTCACAATACATGAGCTTTGTGGGTAATTAGATTGCATGAGGGTAATTATCACAGAATCACAGAATCTCAGGGGCTGGAAGGGACCTGGAAAGCTCATCCACTCCAACCCCCCTGCCAGAGCAGCACCACCTAGAGTAGGTCACACAGGAACTCATCCAGGTGAGTTTGGAATGTCCCCAGAGAAGGAGACTCCACAGCCCATCTGGGCAGCCCCTGCCAGTGCTCCCTCACCTCAACAGGGAAGAAGTTTTCCCTTGTGTTTCTTTGGAACCTCTTCTGTTCCAGCTTGTCCCTGTTGCCCCTTGTCCTGTCATTGGCCATCATTCATGGAGATTTCCTGTCCACAAGAATGTCTGTACTTGCATCCACCATAAAGACAATGAATTTGCTTGTAATTAGGCATAAAACTTACAGCTTTTTATGTTGTGTAAGTGAGGTAGTAATGTGATCTGATGGTGTGCACTTCTGCTTTGGTTTAGATTATGAATAAAGTGAATACATAACTAATTGCTAATGGAAAAATATCTCTGTGTTATAAAGCCAGGGGTCAGGTCTGTTAAAAAGAAACTAACAACATCCAGAATTAGGTGCAGTTACATTCCCCTTGGGTGGCCATCATAGCAAAGGGAGAGATTACATTTCTATTGGAGAGAATTTCTTCTTTCCTGCATGAGATCTGAACCTTGTGATTGATTTCTAAAGACATAATTTAAGTGTGTTTTGATAAAATACAATTCAGTGCCTTTTCTGTGCCTGGATTACTCAGGTGCTCTGATACCTGTTATGTTATGTTTTGTGGCCACAAAGATTAAAGACTGATCAAAATAGCAAGACTATAGCAAAACTTTCTGAAACAGTAGCTCTGTTTCATGAGAAATTTTTGTGTAGTTGAGATTCTACTGTCTAAACACTTGAATTAGAATAGTGAATGACTCAGAATACCTGCTGCTGAAGTCTTTAACTGTTACAACTTTAGCTTTTAGCCCAGGTTGGGGAAGTAGGTGATGTAGAAAGCATTCAACAGAATAAAGAACTGGCAACTCATCATGAAAAGCATTCAGTTCACTAGGGAAGTACAAATCCTTTCCCATTGGCTGACTGGAGTTTTGGTATGAAAGTAAAGAAGCAAGAATGGCACAGTGTTTGCTTCCTCCCTCCATCTGGGACCTACTGCCTAGGCTTAACTGCAGAGGAGTCCTTCTATGTTAAGAAGAACTTTGTCTCTTTGCTGTTCTTCAGGTCTGCTTTTGGGTAGTTTTTGCACCTTACTTACCCAAACTGCTGTTAGAGGCACAATTTGAAAGTTGGTGTCTTTTTCAAGCTGTCTTTCCCTGCCAATCTGTAGAATAGTTTCTCACACTAAACAGGTTTGAAACCCTTTTTGCAGGCCATCAGAAACAAATCGATCCTGAAACGTTCAGAGATTTCTACAACTACTGGAAAGAAACTGAAGCAGAAGCTCAAGAGGTGAATCTGCCACCGACAGTAATAGAGCACCTAGATAAAAATGAGTGTGTCTACAAGTTATCCTGCTCAGTTAAAACTAATTATGGTGTAGGAAAAATAGCTCTGACCCAAAAGCGCTTGTTCCTTTTGACTGAAGGAGGACGGCCTGGCTACGTGCCCATTGCTGCTTTCAGGGATCTAGAGGTGAGCAGCAAGTTGATTGTGTGTTCTGTGGTTATAGGCCATGACCCTTTCTGCAAAATGATCTCTCAAGTGGAAAGTTCCAGTAAGGAGAGTGGGAAACTCCTCTGAAGTCAGTAACTTATGATTAGATACAATTTTCTGAGTCTTTGGACCAAAAATGTCAGAGCTGCTGTGGTAGGGTTTGCTAAGTGCTGAGATGCCAGAGAGTAAAAATCCTGAGATCATCACCTCTGGCTGTACAGAAAGTGCAAAGAGCAGCACAGGGGATGCAGAGCTAGAGAAGTCTAATCCCATTGAGTCTTCAATATGCTTGTCTGACTGTGGTGTCAGTGAGCCTGTTTGGCTCCACTGCAGAGAGAACTCTCTGCTTTGTTGTCTTGAACTTAGAACCACAGAATGGTGTGAATTGGAAGGGGCCTTTAGAGATCATCCAGTCCTACTACCCTGATAAAGCTGGTCCACCTAGATCAAGTCACACAGGAATGTGTCCAGGCAGGTTTAGAAGACCTCCAGAGAAGGAGCCTCCACACACTCCCAGCTCTGCTTAGCCATGTGTCAGGACAATTGTCAAAATTGGCTGTAGGTAGAGAGAGTTGCCCTGTGGCCTGAGTGCTGCACCTGATCTGTGACTGCATGGTGCATCTTCATTCTTATCTTTTTTTTTCCATCCCTTTCCAGGATGTTAAGAGCACGACTGTAGCTTTCCTCCTTCTGAGAATACCTACTCTAAGGATTAAAACATTGTCTAAAAAAGAAGTCTTTGAAGCTAACCTTAAAACTGAGTGTGATCTCTGGTACCTGATAGTGAAAGAAATGTGGGCTGGAAAGAAAATGGCAGATGATCACAAGGTAAAATATGGGAATTTCTTAACTAATTAAGTATCAAATGTGTGTTTTCTGTCTCTTCTAAATCATTCCTGCCTCAAACTCAGAATTGCTAGGTTTCAGCAAACAAGAGCTTAGTGATAAACTTTTATTGTTCACAGAATCCCAGAATGGTAGGGGTTGGAAGGAACCTCTAAAGATCCTCTAGTCCAGCCCCCTGCTAAAGCAAGTTCACCTCAATCAGGGGGCACAGGAATGTGTTCAAGTGGGTTTGGAAACCTCCAGAGAAGGAGACTCCACACCCTCCCTGGGCAGCCTGGGCCAGGGCTCCCTCACTTTTACAATAAAGAAGTTTCTCCTTGTGTTTAAGTGGAACTTTTTGTGTTCTGGCTTCTCTCCATCACCCCTTGTCCTGTCACTGGACACTACAGAAAGAAAGTGCTGCCCCATCCTCTTGACATCCACCTTTTAAGTACTTCTATTCATGAGATCCCTCCTCAGTCTTCTCATCTTCAAGCTGAGCAGCCCCAGGTGTCTGCTTTTTGCTGTTAAACAGAATACTTCTGGAATAATACCAACAAGAAAATAGAGATTACATTTAAAAATACAGGACATGTTTTTTTTCTCACCCATTGGCATGGAACTTCAGTCACTTGTTCTGTGAAATAGTTTCTGAGGTTCACAACATTCTCATGAATAGGCATCCTAACTAACAACTGACAGATCATTTTCTCCACCTTGCTTCAAAATGCATGGAAAGAGTTGCCCCATGCTGGAAAGAGAAGCCTGGTGACTATAGATCCTTTCAACAGATAGAACAAAATGGGTTCTTCTGGCACAGACACCTGGAGAAAAAGGATCACACAAACCACAACATTCTTCAGGACTNGAAAAGGATCACACAAACAGAGTTTCCATTCAAACCACAACATTCTTCAGGACTGCTGAATGTAATAGTGAAAATGTAGCTTGGTCGGAAGCACTGGAATCATTTTAGCCAACATAAAGCATAATGCACACGTCTCTCCCATGAAGAAAGATCCAGCCTGAAAATGCCTTTCCATCCTATCTCCCCTGTATGTTATTTACCATGGGTTTTGTTTGTAAGAATATTGGGCAACAGATGAACTGCAGTCAGATTGTTGTCTTTAGGATCCTCAGTATATTCAGCAAGCACTGACAAATGTCCTGCTGATGGATGCTGTCGTTGGTGCCCTGCAGTCCTCCAAAGCCATATATGCAGCCTCCAAACTGTCCTATTTTGACAGGATGAAAAATGAAGGTCAGTCACACAGCAGTGCCACAAAGCTGCTCTTGTTGTATCAACTCTCTTGGATCTTTCTGTTTCTATTCCAGTAGAAATAGAAGAATATGTTCATCTGAGTGCACTGTCACAGACAAATGTTAATAGATACCTGAAGGGTTGGGCTGTTTTTTCTCTTTGCTTCTGTGAATCAGAACTTTAGTTGGTATCATAGAATCACAGAATGGCGGGGTTGGAAGGGAACTTTAGAGATCATCCAGTCCAACCCCCCTGCAGAAGCAGGTTCACCTAGATCAGGTCACGTAGGAACATGTCCAGGTGGGTCTTGAAGACCTCCAAGGAAGGAGACTCCACACCCTCCCTGAGCAGCCTGGGATCCATCACCTCAACAGTAAAATAGGTTTTTACGTCTGTCTTCATGTTGGGTGCTGTGGCTTGGGGTCTTTAAGCTGCATGAGTGTTGTGTGTGTGCTTCTGCTAGCAGAATTCATACAAATGGTGTTTGGGCTCTCCTAGTCAGCTAAGGCTAGAGGGAAAGAAAAGTGAGGAATGTGAATAAATGGTGCAGAATTCTTACTTCATAACAACTATAGATCTATTTCAGGCTGAAGTGTGTACTTCATGACCTTTTAAAAATGCCTTTCAGTGCCTATGATTTTTCCCAAAACAACTTCAGAGACATTAAAACACAAGATCAACCCCTCAGCTGGTGAGACCTTTCCACAGGCAGTGGATGTCTTGCTTTACACNAAAGAAAAGTGAGGAATGTGAATAAATGGTGCAGAATTCTTACTTCATAACAACTATAGATCTATTTCAGGCTGAAGTGTGTACTTCATGACCTTTTAAAAATGCCTTTCAGTGCCTATGATGGTTCCCAAAACAACTTCAGAGACATTAAAACACAAGATCAACCCCTCAGCTGGTGAGACCTTTCCACAGGCAGTGGATGTCTTGCTTTACACACCAGGTAAGGTGACATATTGCTTGCTTTGTGTCAGCCTAGCTTTAATTAGCCCATAAAGCATGATATCTCCTGACACCTGGCATTGTGACTGCTCATATTCTGACATGCTTTGGCTGTGTGTCGAGTACTGAGCCAGAAAATTATTAACAAAGAACAGTAATATTGCATATTAAGATACTTTCACAGTCTTCATTTGTCTCCCTGTGTGGATATGCCTTATAATAGACTTCAATTATGTGCTAATGTGCCTGTTTCCCACTAAGGCTTCTGCCTCTTTTCTTGAGCAGATGAATTTCTGGGGTGGATGAATCGTGCTCTGCCATTGATCAATATTCATTGTTCCATCCTTATTTTTCAGCAGAGTCGTGTGGGGTTGTTTGGTTGCAAAGGATTGTGTGCCACCTCTTGATAACCCAGCCACGCTCTCATCATAGATTATATGATCTGATGTACTATTCATCACATGCCATTTAAGCCCATCCCTGAAGAAAGCATTATCAACGTCCTTGGGAGCTTTTCTGTGACACTCAGCACATTTATATCTGACCCATTCAAAAATCACTGGAGGAAAGAAAAAAGTTAAAGACTTTGTGCAATGGGCATGAATTTAAGTAGCAGAAACCTTAGTTCAGGTCACACAGGAACTTACACAGGCAGGTTTGGAAGCCTCCAGAGAAGGAGCCTCCACACTCTCCCTGGGCAGCCTGGGCCAGGGCTCCCTCACCTTAACAGTAAAGTAGTTTTTCCTTATGTTTCCTTATGAACTTCCCAGTATTTGGGCCATTTCAGACAAAAGAGGAAAGTAAGTGAAAGCACAAAGTTGGGAAGGTGTACAGGAGCAGCTCAGTGGTGCTTTTCTTTCTTTGCAGTATGAGGCTTCTAGTTGGAGCTGTAATGGAACAGATACAATGAGGGGATTTATCAGTGGGATTTGAGAGGGCTCACAAGCCTTCCTGCAATCCCAGTTAGCTGAGTACTTGGGCATCAAGGAACAAAAGTATTTCTGCCTTGAATGGAGAAGGAAGAACTACCCACTGTAGGAGAAGATCAGGTTTGAAACCATCTAAGGAGCCTGAAGGTGCACAAGTCCATGGGACATGCTTTTGTGGGTTCTGAGGGAACTATTGGATG
This sequence comes from Urocolius indicus, assembly GCA_013401255.1. Lineage (NCBI taxonomy): Eukaryota > Metazoa > Chordata > Aves > Coliiformes > Coliidae > Urocolius > Urocolius indicus. The sequence goes on from WBNH01009789.1 coordinate 8,079, forward strand.
AAGTGGCTGAGCCACTCTCCATCCTGTCTGAGAAGTTGCAGCAGTCTGATGAAGTTCCCTCTGCCTGGAAAGGGGGAAACAGAACCCCTATTTCTAGGAAAAGAAGAAAGACCTACAAGTCAGTCTCACCTCAGGGCCTTTTTGCAAGGGAATGGAGTGATGGGACAAGGGGAAATGGCTTCAAACAGAAAGATGGGAGATTTAGGTGGGGTATTAGGAAGAAGTTCTTCCCTGTGAAGGTGGCACAGGCTGTCCAGAGAGACTGAGAATGTCCCATCCCTGGAAGTGTTCAAGGGAAAGTTGGATGGAGCTTGGAACAACCTGATCTGATGGAAGGTGTCCCTGCACATGACAGGGGATTGGAATGAGATGGTCATGAAGGTCTCTTCCAACCCAGATCCATAACTTTGAAGTATAAGATGAAATCATCCCGTGAGCTCAACAAATGGATGAGAAGTGGTTGATTCTCTCTTCTCTGCTTTATTTCTAGGACATCTTGACCCTTCAGAAAGACCTGACAATGCTCATCCCAAGCTGTGGTGTGCTTTAAGTGAGGGGAAAGTGGTTGTCTTTGATGCATCCACCTGGTCTATTCAGCAACACTGCTTCAAAATGGGCCGTTCTAAACTGGTAAGGCTGGCACAGATACCCCAGTTCCTGCTTTACCTTGGTGGCTTTGTTGCTGCTGAAATGCTCAGTGGAGGGAAGGTGGAAATCCAAGAGGAGTCAGATACTGAACTATTCTGAAGAAGGGAAAGGAAAGAGGAGGAAAGCTTGGGACTGAGGAGGGAGAGAAATTAATATCTCTGAATGAGGGAAGGACATTCCAGAGGCAGCAGAGGGGAAGCTGTTGTTTGCTTGGACACAACTTCTAAGTGAAATAGGAAAAGGCTTCCAATCCAGAAGAGAGAAATATACCAACTTCTGAATTTCCCCTCATGCCTTTTTACTTTGTTTGGGCCAAGAAACACAGCTTTGAGTCCATTACCAAGAGACATTATTCATCCTATTTACTAAAGAATAAGCTCAGCAGACAGATCTGTACTGGCTCATTACTTACAGAGCAGAGCACAGGATAGAATACTGCAGTGCTGAGTCTTGATCTCTTACTGTAACAACCAGAAAGCACCTTAACACAGCTTCTTTTTTTCTGTATTACCTTAAAGAGTGTTTTTTTTTTTATCTTTTGGATTTTATTTAATCCTGCTTTTTCTCCCCAGACTTGTATGATCATGGTAGAGCAGAGTCAGGTGTGGATTGGTTCCCAAGACTCCATTATTTACATCATCAACACCCACAGCATGTCTTGTAACAAGCAACTGAATGATCATCGTTCTGATGTTACAGACATCATTGTGGAGAAGAAGAATGGAATACCCAGGTATATTTCATCCCAAACACAAACCCAAGCAAATGGGAGGGATGTCTGTACCACCACAGGAGTCATGAACGTAAAGAGAACCTTCCTGGGGTTGAACAGAAAGTCATTTTGTGTAGCTAGAACAATATTCACCAGCCTGGAGAAGGAGCAAAGGACTAGTTAAAGATCCAAATGAAATGGTATTATTGGGCTTTAATCATTTGAGTGAAACAAAGGTGAAAAGTTAACGTGCTCAAGGAAAAAGAGCCCAGATAAGAAACCAGTGAGTGATTTTCCTCAATGTTACCAAGAAGGTATAGCTTTAAATAGGGTGAGGGGGTTTGTCCTGCTAACATAAGCCTTTATTTAGCCTGATTTAGCAGCTCCTGTATTGTATATGGTAAACTAGGACTAAACTAAGAGCATTCTGTCCTTTAGAACAAAGAGGAGAAAAGGAATGCTTTGTTTGGACAAGGATGAGAGCAGCCAGGAATTGGCAGCAGCCAGTGATGAATCAAGACAGATGTGGTTCAAAGACCACTTCACTTTTGCTTTGTGAGCACACAATCTACTAGATGTTTCCAGCATGCTTCTGGATTTTCTTGCCTGTTTGTCAAAGAAATAATACATTTATGATTTTGTTCAGGCAAAATGCTTTTGATGTTTTGGGAGCTCTGGGAAGAGCATTGGATAGAGGCCTTAACCTGCTGCCTTCCCATAGCCAGAGCTCTGCCAGTGGTGCAGCAGGCAGAACTGGATTTCAGGGGCAATTGTTGTTGTAAAACTTCTGAAAATGGTTTTTACATCTGAAGATAATAAAGGTAAAATAAAAGAGAGATGGCATCATTTGTTTTCTCAGGTGCAGTAGCAAAGAAAAACAGTTTTGAGAGAAAAAGGGAATCCAACAGGCAACAGTGTCGAGGAGAATGATAGGGAAAGGTTTTGTTGTGTTTAACTCCTCGTGCAGGATGAGCTCTGAATTAAGCTGCAGTGTTTCCAGTGGGACAGTGGAAAAAACCCTGTATGGGAATACTTTGGCTCCCACAGGAGGCATAAGCAGCTTGAAGGTTGGATGGCTGGCTGCAACTCAGAGCTGTTGGTTGCTTAAATGCACTCTGAGCTGCAACCTGGGGTATGGTGTGTGGAGAAAAGGAAGTTTAGCCTCTTCCAGTCTCTGAAATGAAGAATTAATTTGGCTTACTGTAAAATTGGTTGTTCTGCAAGTAAGTCTCTTCTGTGTGTGCAATCTGTTGTGACAGAGTGAATGCCCACTCTGCTATTGGTGTTGGTTTTTTGCTCTGTGCCAACAGTGAAGCATATTCCAGCAGTTTAGATGGAACAGTGATTGCCTGGAACATCAGCACTCTCAAGGTTAACCGTGTCTTCCAGCTACCCTGCCAAAATCTCACTTCTATCAAGCTCCACAACAACCAGCTCTGGTGCTGTAAGTACATTCCTTAAACAGTGAGGGGAAAAAAAGCAATTACACCTTCATGTCTTACCCTGGTTTATTAGACAGAGCAACACATTGATCTCAGGCTCCCACTTCTGTGGTACATCATGTTCTTCCCCTGTTTAAGCAGCCTTCTGTAGGTAAAGGCCTCCAAACCACTCACCGAGATACGTGGCCTGGACACTCCTGGAGGTATTGCCCCTGCTGCACTGTGTTTGTCTGACTTCCCCTGGCAATGCCTCTAAATTGAAATGGGAGACTGTGAGAAAGTCCTTTCACAGTCCAGAGGGGCAAATAACGATTACAAATGGTGTTTCAGCTGGACCTTTCGGGCTATTGTTCTACTTGCCAATCCCCAGCTCTGCATTTTGTCCACATCTACAAATTTGTCATCCCCTCTGTAGGATTTTAGAAGAATAAAGGAAAGCTTTGTGCTACACTAAAGGATCATCTTGAAGTTGCTTCATAAATGATGCCCAGTTCAAGGGTTTTGCACTGATTCTCAGTACCCGAGAGCCTGGATCCAAACAAATCTCACAGCAACAAGCTCCTGGTCCTGCTGTGGGCAGTAGCAATGCTGCTGTTGCTGTGGTAGGGTTGAGGATTCGGGAGTTTTAATTCTCCTCTCATCATTTTTGGCCTCTAAACTAGCAGATGTGTGCACTGCACAACAGCAGTCAGCATCTGGAGAAGGAACCCATCTAAAACAATAGCTACTGGGAAAACCAGGAGGAAGCACCTCAAAGACTGCACAAGGCAGTTGTCAGATGCATCCAGTATTTTCCTGTGTGACAGTTTAGAGAGGTGGAGGAAGCAGACACACCTCAGTTACCCTTTGTCTTTGATGTTAAAGGTACTGGGAGCTGCATCCTTGTCGTGTCAGCTCGGGAATTTCAACTCCAGATGAAAATTGAGCATCACCTGAAGGACCCGTGTCGCTGCTTTCTCTGCTTCCAGCTCTTCCCTGAGGTATCCCACTCCAACTATTAGCAGAATTCAAAGGGAGCAGGAGGACTGTGTGGCATTACAAGCTCTAGTTAGTCCCTGCAGTGTGTTTCCTGTCATCAGTGCTCACCTTAAACACCTTTCTGTGCTTCAGAGAGATGAATTGTGGGCGTCTTACTCGGGCAGCACTGACCTCTACGTCTGGAACACCAAAGACTCCTCAAGCACACCTCAAAAGATTCATCTCCAAGACTGCTCTGAGATTACTTGTATGATAAGGGTTAAAAATCAGGTGAGACTGTTTTTACCTGCTGTGGGATTGGTGAAGTTTTGTTGGTTTGCAGCTCTCCTGGGCAGTCCCTGGTGCCTTTTGGGCTCTTTGCATGCTGGTTTGAAACCTTGATCCCTCTGAAATCAGAGGAGCTCGTGGTCACCTAACAGGCTGTTACAGCTACAGCTACACTTGAAAATGTGTGTCAAGCCAAAAGCCTCATCAGGGATTCAATGTGTCCTGACTTTTATTGGCCATTGACATTTTCAGGCAACTGCAGGAACTGGAAGTTTAAGCCCCTTGATATTTAGTCTCAAGGCTCCTAAGACTAAGCCTTGGCAAAGGTGAATAGACAACCAATCAATGCCAATTAGCTGCCCTGTTTTTGTACATGACCTTTTTCTTGTTTAGTTACCACATTCCTAACTCAAGAGAGACCAAAGGAGCCCGTGGCTTCCTGCCTTAGTGTCTTGTGTCCCTGCCATTGCTGGCCTCAGGCTGTGTTCTTGCTCTCTCTGCTGTGCTTGTGATCCCACAGGGACAGCTTCAGGGTTCATTTGCCAATAAACAGCTAATATCTATCTGTTGGCAAAGCAACTTTTTCAGTCTTTTTCCCAGATTTTTCCCTCCTTCCTGCCTTTCTTCCTCAAACCTGACTTGTTTCATCAAGTGCCTCATGAAACAGGGAAGCTTGCAGTGTATTCAGGCCCCGGTTAGATGTGTGGGATCAAACAGAACAACCTTTTGAGCTATCCTTCGCTAAAGTAGAGATGGATGGATCCATCCCAGAGGAACAACTGGAAGCCTGAACTGGTAAAGGCCAACATTGGTAGGGCTGTGTGCCACAGCCTTGCTTTTAAGTGCTTTAATTAAAAACAAGCCGTTGTTTGCCTTTGAGAAGCCTGAGGCAAAGCCAGCTGCCCGGTGTGTCCATGTGAAACAGGATGCCTTGTGGCTGGCAGGCACTGCTCAGCCTGACAGTCAGTGCTTACCCTGTACAAAGCTCTGCACAAGGAGACTGTGGCTGGTTTCTGCTGCTGTGTGACCCTGGGCTGTGGCTGCAGCCCCTTTCCCCTCAGCTGCCTCCAGGGCCCTAGTCCTGGGGCAGGGCTACTGCTGTGTGCTGTGATCACAGTCCTGGGCTACTGCTGGCTGTGGCTGTGCTGGGAGAAGGGTTGGACTCCATGATCTTTTCTAAGGGGGAGGTTCCTGAACTGGGGCAGCCTCAGGGCAGCAGAGAGATCTGCCAAGAGCCCCCAGCTGCTGAGGAGAGCTGAGCAGGGCCAGCAGCAAGGGCAGCCAGGCCACACCACCTGGAAAAGAAACCCCTGGCAAGAGTTGGTGACCAGGGAGGTCAAACAGGCTGTGGAACAGCAGCAGTTGGTGTGCAGGAAGGGGCTGTAGCTCTCCCTGCTCAGCCAGGGAGCAACAGCATCCACCTGGGAGAAGGCCACAGCCTCTCTGAGCTCTGTCCCCCCCATGACAGACACACAGAGCTGTGGTGGGAACAGCCCCAGTGTTGGCTGTGGGTGGGCCCTGCTCTTACAGGGAGCAGCCCTGGGCACAGGGACTCCTCTGCTCAGGGACAGAGCTCCAGGAGGAGGTGACAGGGCCAAAGAGCATCAGTGTAGCCATGAACTCCAGCAAGTGTCTCTCTATATGAAATTTGCAGTGTTTCCCTATTCCAGCCTAGCAAGGGAGAACTCTCCCAATTGAGTTGAGGGAGCACTGGCAGGGGCTGCCCAGATGGGCCATGGAGGCTCCTTCTTCTCCAAACCCAGCTGGATGGGTTCCTGTGTGCCCTACTCTAGGTGCTGCTGCTCTGGCAGAGGGGTTGCACTGGATGAGCTTTCCAGGTCCCTTCCAACCCTTGAGACTGTATCAATGTGGCATGTAAAACTCCTCAGCTGTGTGTTAGGCTGAGATGGAAAGTTAGTGAAAAATCACAGACTCACAGAATGATGAGGGTTGGAGGAGACCTCTAAAGCTCATCCAGCCCAAGCCCCTGCTAAAGCAGGTTCTCCTTTGTCCAGGTGGGTTTGGAAACCTCCAGAGAAGGAGCTTCCACACTCTCCCCGGGCAGCCTGAGCCAGGGCTCCCTCACCTCAGCACCACAGGACTTTCTCCTCACGTTCCAGTAGAACTGTTTGTGCTCCAGCTTTGTGCCTTTGACCCCTCGTCCTATCACTGGGCTCTGCAGAGAAAAGACTGACCCCATCCTCTGGACACCCACCCTTTAGGGATTGCTGAGGTTCCCCCTCAGCCTGCTGTTCTCCCTGCTGAGCAGCCCCAGGGCCTTTCCTCAGGAGCGATGCTCCAGGCTCCTCCGGAACCCCTCCGCTGGCCTCTCTCCGCCACTTTCATCACTCTTGAGCTGGTTTTGTTGGTTTTTTTCCATGCAGATGTGGGTTGGCAGCAGCAGCAGAGCCCAAGGCAAAAGCCAAGGGAAGATCTACGTGGTGAGTGGTGAGAGGAAGGCCGTGGAGAAGGAGCTGCTGGGGCACGGGGCGGCGGTGCGGGCGCTGTGCTCGGCCGAGGACAGGTACGTCCTGAGCGGCTCGGCCGCGGCCGAGGGCAAGATCGCCATCTGGAAGGCAGAGTAGCTCAGCTCTGCAAGGCCTGTGCTGGAGCCAAGGGAAGGGAACACCTCAGGCCCTGCTTCCTGCAGCATTTTGCATCCGTTTCAGCCACCCGTCAGTGTTATTTGTGTTGGTTATTTGGGTCCCTGCGTTGCTGTAGGAAACGGAACTGGAAGGGAATCTCTCCCCACACCTTGTCCTGAGGTGAAATGTGACTGAGAGGCTTGGAAGTGGCTGGTAGTGGGAAGGTTCCAGGCCAGCTTGCACAGGGCAGCACAGAATCACACACTCCCAGGACTGTGGTGGCTGGAAGGGCCCTCCAGAGCTCACCCAGCCCAACCCCCTTCAGGGGGCACAGGAACCTGTCCAGGCGGGTTTGGAACCCTCCTGAGAAGGAGCCTGTTGCCCTGAGGGGGGCAAAGGCAGCTCTGTCATCCCCCAGGAGCCTGTTCTGGGGGCACAGATGGCCTGGGAAGGGGAATTCCATACTCTGTGCAGCCTGGAACAGCTGGATGTGGGCACCCCAAGTGCATGGGTTGGAGTGATGGAGTCTCTTCCCACAGCAGCAGCTGGACTGAGCTGGGAGCACATCTAGTTATGGTGCTGTATTTAAAATGTGGATGCAGATGGGCTCTCCCTGGTAGCACTGAACCCTTGCTGCTGCTGAAACAAGACACTTGGCTCTTCTTCAGGACTCTGTGACTTCCTGTAAAGCCCAGATGTAGCACTTGGGCCTTTGCAACCCTGTGTGAAACTGTTTTTTTTTCCTTGTTTTCATCTGAAGCACTTAATTTATTGAATTCCTGGCTCAGTGACATTTGCTTTTGGAAGCAAGCTCTCAGTTACTGTGCCAGCAAACCCCTGCCACTGCTCCCTTCAGTCCTGCACTCAGGGGAGCTGCTCTTGCTCTCTGTAAAACCTGCAGCAGGTGGAAGCTCTGCAGAGTCATCCAGTCCCTTGATCCCCCCTCAGCTCCTGGTGGTGGCCAGTGGCCGTTTCCCCCTGCTGACGATCCTCGGTGACTAACCCAGTCCCTCTCTGCACAACGCTGCTCTGTGCAGCAGGGCTGAGTAAAGCACAATAGTTACAACAGTGGAAATAGAAGGGGAAAAAAAAACCAACAACCTTGGGCTGCTATTTGGTGACTAAATGTCAACAAGGAGTTGGAAAAGTACTCCCTGGTGGATTTCTGACCCTTTCCTGCTGCAGATGAACGGTTTTATCATATGACAGCACCTGAAAATGTACCTTTTCAGGGCCTTTCCCCACTGTTTAATAAACACTATATTGCTACTTCAGTCTCTTGTACCTTTTACCTGTCACTCCACACCCAGCACAACGCTGCCTTCTAGCAGTGAAAGGCTGGGCTTTGCTCCCTCTGGGATTCTCCTTTCTTAAAAACCAGCTGCTGCCTGTTGTTGTGCTGGTGAAGTTCTCACAGCGATACCAGACTCCAAGGGGAGGGATTGAGTGGGGATGGGATTTATCGAGGAGGCGTCTCCTTCAACACCTTTAAACTCATCAAGCTCAACCGTTAATCCAGCACTGACTGCCACAGCCACCACCACACCACGTCCCTCAGCACCACACCACGTCCCTCAGCACCACACCACATCCCTCAGCACCACGGCTCTGGAATCCCTCCAGGGACAGAGACTCCAGCACTGCCCTGGGCAGCCTGAGACAGTATCTAACACCTCCCTCAGTGAAGACGCTTTCCCCAGTCTCCAATTTAAACCTCTTCTGGTGTGACTTGGGGCCATTTCTTCTCCTGTTACTTGCTGCTACAGCGGGAGGAGGGGGCTTGGGCCTGGGGGGTCAGAGTGGGGTGTTCCTGTGAGCCAGGGGCTGCTCGGGAGCGCTGGTGCCGGCTGAGACTCCCCCGGCGCCCTCAGCTCACCCTCCGGAGCTGCTGCAGCTCCGGCCATGGGCCCTCAGCCCCTTTTCCCATCAGCTCCGACTGAATTTCGCCTTTCCCGGGCAGCCTTTGGAGCGAACGAGGCGAAAAGCCACCATCCTCAGCCAGAAATGAGCCCCAGCTGCGGCTCGTCCCGCAGCGCTCGCTCTGCCGGGCACAGAGCACACGGCCGGGGCAAGCAGCGGGATCAGCGGCTCCGTGTCGGGCCATGGAAGGTGCCGCACAAACGCCCCTCGGCCTCAGCGCAGCCTCCCAAACCCGGGGCAGGAGCAGGAGCTGGAGCAGCCGCCCAAACCTCTCAGCCACAAGGTTTGGGTCACTCTCCCCCCCCTCCTGCTGCTCCCATTTCACCATCGTGGCAGCCCCACAGAGCCAGTTCCCAGCCGGCTGCTGCCCCCCTGCCCCATGTTTTAGGGTGTGAAGGGGCTGCCCAGAGCACGGGGCCCCCACCTCGAGGGGCTGTGTCCATCGTGCCACCCCCCAACCACATTCCCAGCGGCGGATACTGGTGTGTGCTGGTTGTTCCAGCCTGGGGCCACAGGGGAAAGTGGGGGGAGGCTCCTCTCCGGACAGTTCTCGGCCGCTCCAAGGCCACTGCGAGCTGTTCTGTTCTGTCACGGCTGAGGTGAACTGGAACAATAGCTCAGGGAGTGACGCAGCTCCCCTGTCCTCAGCCCTTCCTCGGACAGCCCAGAGCAGGGACCCGGTGCCCCCGGCCGGGGATCGCAGCGTCCCGCTCCCAGGGTCCCGGCCTCAGTCACATCTGAGCCCGGCAATGCCCGTTCTCACCTCTGCTGCTGCCTGGGGATCTCCCTGAGAAACAGCAGCACCCGGGAGCTTTCTGCATCCCGCTGCTCTCCCATGGCCGCATCCTGCCACGGCACTGGAGGGGATGCAGAGGGTTGCTCTGTCCTCACTCTCTTGGCACAGGGGGTAGGGCTGATAACAGAATGGTTGAGGTAGGGAAAAGACCTTTTAAGCTCAAGTTCAACCATTCCCCCAGCACTGCCACAGCCACCACTAACCCAAATCCCTCAGCCCCGCGGCTTTTAAATCCCTCCAGGGTTGGGGACTCCACCACTGCCCTGGGCAGCTGGGACAGGGTTTAACGACCCTTTTGGGGAAGAAATTTTTCCTGGTATCCAACCTAAGCCTCCCCTGGGGCAACTTGAGGCTGTTTCCTCTTGGAACTCACAGATCCTCAGGAGCTGATGCACAGCCCAAGGTGCTGAGTCTCATGCCTTGCAGGACCCAGCCCAGGGAGGCTCAGCTTTATGTCCTTGCTGCTTTCACCATCCCTTGAGCCTCCTCACTTGTAACTGTGCCAGGAGAGGACAGGGATGTAGGACACTCCCCTCTTCATTTTGGGCTCTGCCAGGTTGTCAGAGGTTCCGCAGTGAGGATGAGGGCCCAGGCTGCTGAGTGCAGCAGGGGGAGGCTCTTGGCTTCTCGTGGTTTAACCCCCAGTCAGCCCCGTGCAGCCCCTCACCTGCTGCCCCAGACTTCCCAGCAGCTGCTGTGATGAAAATGATCCTAGCACAAGCCTCCTGTGGGTCTTCTGCAGGGATCTGGAGGTTTTCCTTCCCCAGTGAGGCAGGATCCATGCTCCTCACTTGGTGCTGGGGAAAAAGCAGCTTGATAAGCCAGGCTAAAAATTCAGATTTACTGGGTTTGTTTCCAGTTCTTCCTCAGCCTCAGGTGCAGTAAGCAAAGGGCACAGCTGAGCTGTGTGGAGGCAAAAAGGAAGCCAAAACCACGTGGGCACTGACTTCTCTGAGCTGCTGATGCTGATTCTGAAGTGCCCTCGGGAGAAGTCACACATCAAACCTGTCAACTGCTGGAAATCAAAGCAGGACAACTGAGCTCTTGATCAAGTGTCTGAGAACTGTAACACCTGGGGGGGGGGTTTATCAGTTAACATGTGATAGCAGGGAAAAGAGGGATGAAGCCTTGGGAAGCAGCTGTGACTATTGTCTATGTCATCCAGCATCAGCCCTGTGGGTGACTCACAGAAGGGCCACGACCCCTTTGCTCTCCACACCCCCCCCCTCCCTCAACCCCCTCCCAAAATTCCACGGGAACAGCAGCCACCAGCTCGTACTGAAATGTTTATTAAGATGGAATTTCAGACCAACACACAACGAAGGGCTCCGTGGAGTAGAAGATTCCTCAATCGATTTTGTTTTTTCTTTTCTAGGCATAAATGGAAAACCAACAAAACCAAAACCCCCCCCCCCAACAACAACAATCAAGAGGATACAACAAAAAAAAGACCCAACCAGAACAGAAAGTGCAGAACACAATCAACAAAGTTCTCATGCAACAAATCTCTTTTTTTTTTTCTTTTGTTGTGGTTTTTTTCTGTCTTTTAAACCTTCAACCAGAAAAATAAGCTCAACAGTGGAGAAATAAAAACCCACGCGCACGCCTTACGCCCGTCTACACACTCAAACATTCGTCTGGGACATTTACTCTTCTTTATCCCTTTTTTTTTGTTTGTTTGTTTGTTTCCTCATATAACAACGGTTATGTGTTTAACACATGCTTATAAACATTGCTAAACTCAGCAAGAGCTAGTATAGTGCCCCAACTTAATAAGTTGATAAAAAAGTAGTTGTCATATGGCCAGTTCACAAAGGAACTAAATATTCTCTTCTCTTTTTTTTTTAATCAATTTTTTTTTTTCTTGTCTCTGCTATGAGGTGCCTAGATGCAGCTTGCTATTCCTAACGAGGCATTGCAAAGAAGCTTGGTCATTTGGCTACCAAAAAAAAAGGGCTTAGTGTTCATGTTACATCAGCAAATACCCAGCCCCCTGGTGATCTTAGGGGATTGCCAATTTGTTGAGAGAAAAGCCTGAGCTCGGTGGGCTTTTTCTTTCTTTTCCTGGGGGGCTGTTTATTATAGTTTGGTGATTGCTAAGGACTGCAGGGGTTCAATAAAGGGATGTCCAGTTTGGCTAAATGCACCCAGAGCTTTGCCACCAGCTTCTGAAGTGAAGAAGGAATTGTGTTGGAGTGTGGCAAATGGAAGCTTTGAGCAGCTCACGGGGCAGGTGGAAGCATCTTCATGTCAGCAGATGCTCTGTGGGGAAAGGGGAAAGGATTTGCCCCTCGTGCTCCCCGGGAGTGAGGAACCAAACCCAGTCAAAAGGGGTTTTGCCAGGAGATGATTTCCCATGGCAATGAAAACCTGGGCACATGGGACTGAAAAGGAGACTGAGCCTTTCTCTGCTGCAGCTTCCCCAGGGTGTGGGGCTGCTGGGCCTGGCCAGCAGAGCAGCAGCAGATCTCTGAGCCTCTGCTCACGGCTCGTTCTGGATGCAACATGAGCCACAGAAAACTTTGGGTAGCTCCACTTGTTGGAAACAACAATGACCATTTTTTTATGCACTTTACAAACGTTCAGCTTTGTCGTTTTAAGGAAGAAATAACAGCTTTAGAGAGGACTCTCTGTAACCATAAAGTTTCTGCAAAGGAAAAAAAAAAATAACATTTGGTATTTCTTCTACACAGTCATTAGTAGCATTTCTGTGCAACATTTGGTGTCTGTTACATTTATTTGGCCTGTTCAAAAGGAAAGGAGGAGGAAAACAGCTGCAACTGAAACCTGGCTTCTCTTTCAGGACAGATACTTCAGAGGCCCCGAAAGCTGCTACATGTGCTTGGAGACATCATGCAGGAGTTTCACTTACTCATTTCAACAGGATACATATTTCTAGCTGAGCTCTGTCTGGCCTGGGACTGGGATGAGGGAAACCTGGAAGAACTCAGTTGAAAATGTGGAGTTATAGTGACAACAAGCACACAAACCACCCGAGAGATTTTGGCCCGAGCAGGGTGTATATACATGTCTACACACACAGATATACACACACCTGAAACCCTCCAAGTCTCACAGGGTGAAGGAGAGTGGGTGGCAGGGACTGAAGGAGGTTTGGGTGTTTCAAGGAGCACTAACCCCCCTGGGGTTCCCTGCCTTCCTCCCTCCTGCTGATCTCCAACTCGTAGCTTTCCCTTACTGCTGCCTGCCAGCGCCAGCAAACCACCACATTCCTGTCCTTAGAAGCTTATTTAGGTAATAGATCTCCATGAAAATCAGCAAACCAGCAGGAAGAGGAACATTCCTAACCAATTATTGCTTCTGGACTCTGAAATTGCCATCCACCAAGGGCACAGACTCCACCAAGGGCAATAACCCGATGCTGCAGAGCCCACGCTGCGCTCTCCCGAGCTGAAGTGGGAGCTGGAGCTTCTCTGCTCTCACAGGGGATATTTCTGCATGTGCACCACTTGAGAATGTGAGCAACTTGATGCTGTCTCCTGTCCAAGGTGTTCCACGCCACCAGAACACGATCACACTGTTTACAGTACAGGGCAACACAGAAGGAAATCGCTGCGCCTTAAGCCTCTGGTGGGGAAGGGTCCAAAGAGATGGAGCACACGGGGTGAACCTGACTGTGCAGGAACACTGAGCAACAGGAGACTCTGCTGACTGGCACCAGAGAGAAAATAAAGCCCCTTCAGCCCTCTCTTCCCACAACAAACACAGAAAATCTTCCTACTTTTAATGACAACCAAAGCCATTTGGGTACTGGAAGGTAGGGGACACATAAAGAACCAAAGACATGAACCACACTACTCCTACTGCTACTCCCCTCGTTGGTTCTTCTGGCAACACCACAAACCCTTCAGCCTGTTCCCAATGGAGAACCATTTCCTTCAGCCTGACAGCTGGGTGTCACAGAGCTTCCTGCTAGGAGGCAGCGGGTGTGTTTATGGGCTATGAGTGAGCATCAAACAGCCCCGGACACAACTCCACATATGGGTTTTAAGGTCCAAATCTCAGCAATGAGGCTACAGCAACAGCTGGATGGGACAAAATCAGACCTGCCCTGCCTTTGATAGAAACCCTCTGGGTCTGAAATGCCCTTCCTCCCTCCTCACCCTTCCCCTGATTGAGAAAGCTGAATAAATGCATGTGAGCTCATCCTTTGAAATGCTTTCATGTTCCCTCTGAGGAAGCTTCAACTTCACCTCCCTCTTCACAGCCATGCCTTGGTCAGCTTGACGAAAGACAGCTCTGCTTACTAAAGTGTGACTGAAACCACCCTGACCCCTGAAACTCCTGGGGAAAAGGGTCATTATGGCTGGCACCTATCAGAAGATGCAGGATTTTAAGGTGTGGAAGAACCTTTCTAGAAATAGAGATTAAAATAAGGAGAACTTGACAGAGTTTGTTGAAGCAAAAGCAGAACCTTCGAGGAGCTTTCAAAAGGAAAATCCTAAAGCCACTTTCAAACTACCTAAAGTGGGTATTTCACATGAATGCCAGTTATGGGGTGAAACACAACTCATCTCTGTTAGCTAATGAGCATCACCAGAATATATTAAATGTCATTGAGATGATCAAATTCACGGCAGAAGTTGAGTTAAAGCATTTCTCACAACTGGTTTCTTCAACAACGCCTCTTAACTCTTCAGTAGTACTATTCCCCTGTCTGAACACAGTTCACAGTATGTGCTCGAAATGATATTCACCTTAAAGAAAGAAAAATATGAAAAGAATCTGGTTTTTTTTCAAGACACTTGAAACAAAAAAAACCCTCCCCCCCCCACCCCCTAAGTCCTGTGTGGCTGCAGGTACTCGAGCGCTCGGCGATTTCAGCGGCCCCGGAGCCAACGTTGTCAGCCTGGAGAGAGCAGAGGATGTGGGCACAGCTGAGAGCCCTCAGCTCAGCTCAGCTCAGCTCAGCCATGTGTACCAGCAGGGATTTGCCAGCAGCACCAGCCAAGGCTGTGGGATAACTTCAAACACACCAGAACATCCATTTGCTTCAAATACACGGACGATTCAAGTAATTTATTCAAACCGGCTTTTCGTCTCGAAATAGGTAACTCTTCTCTTGATTGACTAGACTGAAGCATGATTGACACATGCAGTTTAGTATGAGAAGTCTGAGGCAGCAGAAATCTTACAAGAGCTGGGGTTTGTCTGGGATGGGCTGTGGCCCGAGGTCCATGCGAGGGTGAGGGAACGGCATCACAAACGCTTCTAAGACGATGAACACAAGTTCAGTTGCTAACGGCTGCTGGATCTCTGAGCTTTGGCTGCCCATGGGCTGGGGGCACCCTGCCAGGATCCAAACTCTATTTGAAATCAGATTAGCAGGACTCTTTTGCAACTCTTCACAGAAAAAAAAATGTCTTTGCACTGCAGCTATGTCCTGAACCAAGGAAGGGGCGCGGAGGTTGCGCTGACGACACGGGTACAGCAGCTCCATGGAAGAGCTCCAGCCTGCAATTCCTCCCAGCCCAGGGACTGGAACAGCAACACGTGCTAGTGGATTGAATTGTGAAGCCTAAAACCTGTTTCTGACAGATTTTGATCCACCCAGACTATGCCGTGAGGTGACAGCCTTTGGTTTACCTCCTACTGACAACTGTGCCCTTCCCTCGGCTGCAGCTCCCGGCCAGGAGGTTAAAAGATCATTAAAAGTGCAATTAATCAGCGACTTCCTTACCCCACGAGAGAGAACCCCAACAAAGCTGACCCCAGAGACACCCCTCTCTCCATGACAGCTTCACCCAGAGATGATCAGGTTTAAATGCCAAGAACCCCCTTCCCCGAGTTCCCCGGCACGCAAAGCTCCCGGCTACAAACTGTCCCAGCGTATTCCAGCCACACAATCCAGCACTTGCAAGAAGAACCTGCCAGCGCTGGGTTGCTTCTCCTTTCACCTAATCCTGCACCCAGAGCCACCCTGAGCAGGCAGCAGACAGCGGGAGTTGTTGGGCAGAAAAACTACAAGGGATTCAGAGGGGTTTTTTGGAAACCACCTGTGGGTTTTGTCACTCCCAAATAAAAACCCTTTCGGTAGCAATTGCACTAACAGAAACATTGAAAGCTAAACCAAACAGTTAAGGAGCCGTAGCTGTCAGGCAACTAACGGTCATGCTCGTGAGAGAAACGGATCGAGATGTCTTTAAGTGTTTGATTCAGCTCTTAACAGCAGCGAGATCTGAAAGGTCAGACAAAACAAACAGCGGGGAGAGACTGTGAGGCAGCGGAGCTTCCACTTCCACTTAGTTCAAAACCAAACCAGCTGAAAACTTCATGTTTTTCTACCTGCTAATTGTATACACTGTGAGTTCTCATGCAGATTAATAGAACTCAGTCGAAACCTAAATGTATTCTTAATAAAAAGAAGCGTTTCTAAGTTGCAGAGAAAAGCAATCGGCAAGGGAGCTGCCTGCTCAACCCAGCGGGAAGGGCGACAGCCTTCGCACCTCCCTGCACCACACCTGCCTTTTCTGTTCTGTGGGTTTAGCTACGAGCAGTGAGGATCCTCATCTGTTTTCCTGGAAAAAGGAACAACAACAACAAAAAAATAACCCCAAAAGTTCTTGCTCCTGCACCTGGGCTCCCTGGAATGTGGGTGAAGATGAGGTGCTGGTCTCACAGGGCTGACTCCCTGCCCGGCTCCGCCGCCGCTCCTTTGCGCGTCAGCTTCAGCACCGGCGGCTTCTCCGTGCCCTCGGCTGCCTCGGGAGGCCCTTTCTGCTCTTCCTTTGGCTCTTCGTTGACTTCGGGGTAAATCACCAAGAAAGTAGCTGTCAGAAAGCCCAGGAAAGATCCCACGGAAGCCACCATGGGAATGACTCGGACGGTGCCGACGGCGTCCACCACGCCGCCCAGCGCCGAGGCCACCAGGATCTGCGAGATGTAAACCTGGCACGAAAGGATGGCGCAGTCGATGCCAAAGCCTCGCTTCGAGTTCCCAGGGCTGTGGTGGATGTACTGCAAATCCAAGACAGGAAACGTGTTAGGAGTTTGATGGTTATAAAAAGGAATCCCCTTGCCAACCCCAGTGCAAAAGCTGTTAAAAAGACAGTTACAATCAGAATCACAGAATGGTGGGGTTGGAAGGGACCTTTAGAGATCATCCAGTTCAACTCCCCCACAGAAGCAGGTTCACCTAGATCAGGTCACACAGGAACATGTCCAGGTGGGTTTGGAATCCTCCAGAGAAGGAGCTTCCACACACTCCCTGGGCAGCCTGGGCCAGGGCTCTCTCACAGAAATAGTTCTTCCTTATGTTTAAATGGGACATTTTGTGTTCCAGCTTCATCCCATCACCCCTTGTCCTGTTGCTAGATACAACAGAAAAAAAGTGCTGCCCCAACCTCCTGACACCCACCATTGAGATACTTGTAAATATTAATGAGAT